>PVLA01005224.1:0-90378 GCA_004027455.1 Hydrochoerus hydrochaeris | reverse complement strand
ATCAAACTTGTGATTCTCCTAGCTCAGCCTCCCAGAGTTCTGAGCATATGTTGCCATACCATGCTGTTTGAATTGTGCATACTTGCTAAGGACCTTGAAGCTCAGTATAATGTGAATCAAATCAAGAAAGCTCCCAAAAATAAATTGGAAACTCAACATTAAGGGAAGTATTTCAAAATTAATACTATTATTTATTATATACTTACTTTGTATTTTTATTCATAATATAAATGTCTAAGTTTGACTGTTATTTGGAAAATCTAAGACTATATATCTTATGAATGTTTTTAGAAAAATTATATGTTCCATATATAGTTTTGATCATCAGGTGATCATAATATGCAAGAGGTTGTATTTAGTTTGAAGATACATTGTAATACTATTCAGCAATAAAATGAAATACTCTATTTATACATGCAACAACATGGATTAGTGTCAAAAACAGACTGAGTTAAGGAAACCAGACAAAGGAATGTATACCATATAGTTTTGTTTATATAAAATTATAAGAAAGGCAGATCTAGTCCATAATAACAGAAAACAGATCAGTAGTTTCTGGCACTGAGAGGCCATTTGCTACAAAGGAGCATGAGGAATATCTGGGATAATTGTGATGGTCATGGTTATATGATTGTGTCGACCTAGGCTTATAGTTGATGAATTTTAAGATACATAAACCATGCTTCAATGAAGGTGATTTTTAAAAGATCATGTTACTTCAGTACTTTCAGACAGTAATTTCAACATGAGTACTGTATAAACATTTACAGGATATTTACCCACTTTTGCTCACAAGAAACTTTAGAACACACAGTCAAAATATTGCCATTGGACTAAATTTAAAGAGTAAACTTTTACAGAAAATGTGAAAACTTTTTATCAATTCTGCTTCTGATTCTTGACCAAAACGCTCATTTTGAAGAAGTATGAGAAACTCCATGAAATTTCCCACCTAATTATTTATCCTATTTCTAGTAGCTTTCTTTTCTTGTATTGTAAGTTGAACATTGCTTTGAATTGATTTTTTTTTAAATTATACTGTACAATCTACACTTCTAAGATGTTAAAACAAATTTCTCATCAGATTACACTTTTTTTAATTCTAATTGTTTTGTGGAATTAATTTTTTGTTGTTGTTGGAGGTAGTGTTTTGTTTTGTTTTGGTGTTAGGGATTGAATCCAGCGCCTTATACACTGAGCTACATCCATCCCTTTTGTGTATTTTTATTTTGGGACAAGGTCTTGCTGAGATACCTAGACTAGGCTAGACTAGGAATCCTGCTACCTCAGCCTTCCAGAGTGTTAAGATTATAAGCATATGCAACTGCAACCAAACCTTTGTATCTTTTCTTAACCGGATTTCTTTCTTAGATGTTATTACTAGGAAGTTTTTCCTCCTTTACTCTCAGTATTCTGGCTACTGGTTTTCAAAACTTCACAAAAGAAAAAAAAAAGGAAGAGTTTTAAAGGATCTTTCCCTTTAGCCATATCTGTCTTACTTTCAGGGCTGTTGACCTCTGCGTTTGAGGTTATCATTTTTTTCTTCTCAATGAAGTTCTTCCACAATAAATTCTGTTTATTTGCTTTAAACTCTGATCCTTTTCTAACATGTCTTTTCTGACTATGAATTTTCCTTTGGGGGAGTTCCTGTGTCTCTGTGATTGAATCTTTGTGTCTTTTCCTTTTTCTTTTATTGTCCCGCAGAGAATCCATAAATCCATTGCGCATTTTCTTTTTCATTGATTCCCTTTTTGTACTTCTTGTCTTCTTCGCTCGGTGTCAGTGCAACAACCTTCCAATTAGTTTTTCTCTTCTTAGATCTCCTCTTATGTTTGCTTGTAATGCATAATATTGTTTTATTGACCTTCTTAAAAATGTTTTTATATACTATTCCTTCTAGAGAGTTTAAAAATATCTTCTGTTGTGGTTATGTGAATACATACATGATCAGCAGCACTTAGCCAAATCAACCCTTATCTTCAAGCTTAATGCTCCCTGTTTGCCTTCCTTCTAATTGTGTTTGTCATTAGACTTCCTTTCTATCCTATCTCTAGCACCCAAATATCTCTTTATGTGGCTTATTTTAACTCTTAATTTTTTGACTTATACCTGGTCTCTCTGTTACATTGCTGTCAAGGACAAGTTTAAAAAAAATTTTTTTTAACAAGACATTTTTAAAATAGAGATTTTTACTTTTGATAATTTATTCTTGTTTTATGACCTATTTAGTACGTACTACTTAGGAGTATCCTTGTTATTCATTTACCACAAGATTGAAATATTTTCTAGTTCTGTGCTTTTTTGTCCCGGGAATATTTGAAAACTAAGGATAAATATTATGTTTTTACTCTTTTATCTACATATAGTATGTATTAGGAATGTTTATACCTTCATACCTCCTGTACTTGGTGAGTAGATTTAGAATATGTTAGAAGCCATATACAAATGCTTTCGTTAAATATAAGCTTGTGTATTGTATAAGCAGGTCTGTTCTTCATAGAGGCTATATACATTTAAATTTCATAAAACAGAATCACTTGAATTCTATTCTGTAAACTTGTTTCAGAATCTTTTAATCAAGTCCAGATATCTCCATATTTGCATGAATTTAGTAACATTTTAATGTTTTTGTTTATCACATTAAATTTTATTATTAGTAATTAAGAATTCGACTGCTTGATTATAACATAGTATGAAAATATTTTGCTTTTGACCATGTTTATTAATATACTGAAATAATTGCTCTTTGAAAGTTGCAGTTTACTGTTTTCTTTTGAGTCTAGTAGAGGACTTTCAGGCCTTAGAAGATAAATGTGTGAGAGCTCTTTGTTTAATCCCTAGGCTCCCTTTTTTGGCAGTGGAGGGGCTATAGCTTCATCATCTTGTTCTTCTCGAGGACAATATGAACATTACCATGCCATTTTTGATCAAATGCAGAAACAAAGAGCAGAAGATAATGAAATGAAATGGAAAGGAGAGATGCATGGTCGAGGGCTTCCAGAAAGGTATGGCTGTGTTCTGCAGAAGTTATTTGTGCTTTGCTTCAGAGAAAAGTAATGAAAGTCACTGTGCATATCTATCTGCAGAGAAATTCTACCTGGAGTTCGTCCAGGATTTCCTAATGGGGCTGCAGGTCATCACCATTTTCCTGATGCTGATGCTATTAGAAAAACTTTGAAAAGATTGAAGGCCGTGTCTAAACAAGCCAATGCAAACAGGTTGGACTGTGATGATCCATGAATTCATCCTTGTGTGTAACTTTGTCTTTTGTCATGCGGTAGCTTAGTACCTACACTTGTAGATGTTTTCTTCATTATATTCTTGGAATATTTTTTGTTTCCTTGACAGAATAAATTTTTCAGGTGCAAAATTGGCCCTTGATTATATTATTACAAACGTAACTCTTCAGCCTTATTTTTGTATGCTATGTTTAGACTGAGCATAGTATTTAAAGGAGCATTTAAAGGAACATGTGATAACTTTTAACCAACATATGGTAGCAATAGTTTCCTCCATTTGCTTTAAATATCAGAATATAAATTTAAATGGACTCACACTTTATGCAAAACTCCAAAGAATATTTTATGTTTTTCTTCATCACTGAGAAGCCCATTTTTCTCTTTGTCATCTTAGCGTGTTTCCTCTTCGCATTCGTCTTTGATTTTAAACCTCTTTGTGATCTTTTTCAGCAGACGTTTCCTATTCTTTTTAAAAATGATTTAATTATGCTAACTGGCAATGACTATACTTTGCATAACCCATTTTTTCATTATTATGCATATGTGTTTTCTTAGACATTGCCATTTCTTCTATAGAACATTCTGGTAATTATAGAACAGGTAACATTTTGTGAAATTTTAGTTGCATCATCTTTTCCTTGTAATTTTAAGGAATTCTAAAAATCTTTAAGATTTTTCTTGCTTTATAATAGGTGATTAAAGTGTCTTTGAGTACCTTTTAAAAGTAAGTATACTTGAGTGCAAAAAACAACTGAGGAAAGTATTAAGTAACATTATGAGTATATTATAAGTTACAAACAGAAACATAAGGTGTGAAACAAATTCTAGATTCTTCCCATTTTTGAGAAAGAAAGCTCACATGTATTTTTAATGAATGATATTTTGTATGAGATTTTGATCTACCTGTGTTACAGGTCTTTCTAGTATATATCTTCTAATTAGTAACGTTTATTTTTAGAGCATTTTAGGTTCAAAGCAAAATTGAATGGAAAATGCAGAGTTCCCATATATCCTTTATCCACACATGTACCATGTCCCTATCAGCATCCTCCCCTGAGTGAGGTTTCCTGCACTGGCCTGTTATTACCCAAATTTTACATTAGGGCTCACTCTTGATGTTGTACATGCTATAGCCTTTAACAAACATATAGCTGTATGTGTTGATTGTTGTAACATCATATGAAATACTTTCACTGCCCTAAAAATCCTTTGTACTCTACCTGTTTTTTCCTCTCTTCTCCCTCCCTGCCTTCCCCTCAGCAACCACAAATTACTTTACTGTCTTCATAGTTTTATCTTTTCCAGAATAGCATCAAATTGTAATCATGTAGTATGTGGCTGTTGTAGATTGGCATCTTTCATTTAATATACATTTAAGATACTTCTATATCTTTTCATGGCGTGAGAGCTCATTTCTATTTAACACTGAATGGTATTCCATTCTGTGTATGTACCACAGTCTATCCATCAACCTGATGACAAATATCTTCATTACTTGCAAGTTGCCATATAAACTTGTTCCACAGCATTTCTTAAATTCATGTTGTTTCCTTGAATTGCTTGTGCTCCTTTTTCAAAGACCAATTCACTGTATTTATGTAGATTTGTTTCTAAGCTCTATCTGCTGATATATATATATATATATATATATATATATATATATACACATACATACACATACATATATATATATATATATATATATATATATATATATAACTGCTACAGATAATCTGTGCGTAGGTTTTTATGTGGATATGTTTTCAACTCTTTTGGGTAAATATACCAAGGAGCCTGACTGCTAGATCATATGTAAAAGAATAGTTGTATAAAAGACCACTAACCTGTCTTAAAGTGGGTGTACCATTTTGCGTTTCTACCAGCAGTGACTCTCACCAGAGAAGCCTTCTTATCATCCTCAGTAGTCTCAGTATTTTGGATTTGACCATTTTAATTGGTATATGGTGACATCACACTGATGTTTTAATTGCAATTTGTAGTGCCATGATGTTGAGCATCTTTTTGTATGCTTTATGCCATTTCTGTATTCTTTTTGGTGGTTTGTTTTAGTCTTATTCATTTTTTAATTGGGTTATTCATTATCTTTCTAAGTTTTAATTGTTCTTTGTGTCTTTTGGATAGATCTTTATCTGATTTTTTTCTTCTATTTCAGTGCTGAGGATCAAACCCAGGGCCTCGGGCATGCTAGGCAAGCACTGTACACTGAGCTACATCCACATCCCAGATATGTCTTTTGCAATCCATGGCTTGTGTTCTCATTTCCTTGATATTGTCTTTCACAGAGCAGACATTTGTAACTTTAATGAAGTCCATCTTACTTTTTTTTTATGGACTGTACCTTTGGTGTTGTATCTAAAAGGTTATCATACTGCCCGAGTTCATCTAGGTTTTCTCCTCTGTTGTCTTGCAAGGAGTTTCATAGTTTTGTGTTTTACATTTGTGTCCATGATTCATTTTGAGTTAAGTTTTATGGAAGTTGTAAGGTGTGTGTCCAGATTCACCAATTTGCATGTGGATGCCTACTTGTTCCACAGCATTTCTTAAATTCATGTTGTTCCCTTGAATTGCTTGTGCTCCTTTTTCAAAGATCAATTCACTGTATTTTTGTGGATTTATTTCTAAGCTCTCTATCTGCTGATATAATTGTATACTACATATTTGCTTTAGCCAACACCATGCTGTATTGATTACAGTAGCTTTATAGTAAGTAGTAAAATTACACTGTTTCAGTTCTCCAATTTTTCTTTCTTTTTCAATATTGAGTTGCCTGTTTTAGTGTGGTTTGTTGTTATTTTTTGCTCTTCATGTAAACTAAGTCAAGTCAAGATCTACGAAATAGCTTGCTGGGATTTTAACAAAGATTGTGTTGAATCTGTAGATTAATTTGGGAGGAATTGACATCTTGACAATATTGAATCTTCCTGTCCTTTCTATTCTATTGAATATTTCTGTTTATTTTATTCTTCTTTGGTATTTTTCTTTAGACTGTGGTGGTTTTCCTCATATTGATCTATGCATATTTTGTTCATTTGTACCTACATATTTAATTTTGAGGGGTATTAAATGTAAATTGTGGCATGTTTTTAATTTCAAAATCCACTTGTTCGTTGCTGATAGTTAGGAAAGTAACTGTGTGGATTAATTTTGTATCTTGAAGCCTTTTCATAATTGCTTATTAATTTTAGGAAATTCTTTGGTTAGTTTGTCAGGATTCACCATGTAGACAATCATGTCATCTGTGAACAAAACTAGTGTTATTTTTTTCTTCCCAATATGTTACCTCTATGTCCTTTTGTGTTCCTGCTTTAGCTGGAACTTCCAAGTATGATAATGAAAAGCAGAAAGAGCATCTTTACCTTATTCTTGATCTTAGCAAGAAAGTTTCACATTACTTAACATTAAGTTATGACATTAGCTTTTAGGTTTTTGTAGATGTTTTTTATGAAGTTCTAGAAGTTCCCCTCTAGTCTTAGTTTTCTGAGTCTCCCCACCCTGAATGGATGCTGCATTTTGTAAAATGATTTCTTTTTTACAATTACTGATATGTTCATATGTTCATGTGATTTTTCTTTTGTTTTGTTTTTTGCTTTTTGTTTTTGGGTGCTGGGAATTGAACTCAGGACCTCATGCTTGCCAGGCAGGTGCTGTGCCACTGAGCTGTATTCTCGGCTCTTGTTTTCTTTTTAGACAGTGTCTCACTATGTGTCAGGGGCTGGCCTTGAACTTGCAGTACTCCTGACTCAGTCTCCTGGGTGCTAGGGTTACAGGTGTGCACCACCATGACAGACAATTTTTCTTTTTCAGCTCATTGTTATAATGAATTTTATATATTGAGACAACCTTGCACATCTGACATAAGTTTCACTTGATTTTGGCATATAAATCTTTATATATACTGTTGAATTCAATGTGCTAATGTTTTTGTGTCTGTATTCATGGGAGCATTGGTGTGTAAGTTTCTTATGTTTTTGCCTCGTTTGGATAGGAGGATAATAGTGTCCTCATGAGATGAGTTCTAAAATATTCCACTTCTGTTGTTTGGAAGAGATTGTAATAGTGTATTCATCTTTTTCTCCCTGTAATTCCATCAGTTTTTGCTTCATGTGTTTTGATGCTCTAAGTACATCAGTATAATTTCTTTCATAAATATTTGGTAGAATTCAGCATTGTATGCCTCTGAGCCTGATGAGTTTAAGAAAGTTATTAATTCAGTTTCTTTAATGAATATGGGCCTATTCAGAATATTTGTTTCTCATTGGATGGATGTTTGCCAATTATTGCTTTGAGGAATTGGTCTGTTCCATCTAGGTTATCAAATTTGTGGATAGAGTTGCTTGTAATGTTTCTTTATTCTTTTTAAGCCTATAGAATTGTAATAGTATATTTTCTTTCATTTTAGATATTAATAATTGCTGTCTTCTGTCTTTTCCTTAGCCCGACTAGAGGCTTACTGAGTGTGATGATCTGTTCAGGTAGCCAGCATTTAGTTTTATTGATTCTTGTTTATTGACTTCCTGTTTTGATTTCATTGATTTGTTCTTTTATTATTTCTTTTCTTCTGCTTCTTTGGATTTAACTCATTCTTCTGTTTCCAATTTCCTAAAGTAAAAGATGAGGTGAGTGGTTTTAGATCTTTTTTCTTTAGTAATATATGTATTCAGTGCTAGAAATTTCCCAGTAAGCATTGTTTTTACTGTGTCCTACAGATTTTAATGTGTTTTCATTTTCATTTACTCTTAACTTATTTAAAAATTTCTCTCAGGCTTTTTCCACCCAATGTTATTTAGAAATGTATCAAAATTTTCCTGTTATCTTTCTGATTCTGATTTCTATATTAATTCTATTATGGTATAAGAGCAAACATAGCTCTTCTTTTAAATTTGTTACATTTTGTTTCAAGGCCCATAATGGCCTATCTGGGGAGTATCTGTTTGAACTTGAGAATGTTGTTGCTGGATGAGGTAGTCCATAGATGTTAATTACACCAGTTGACTGATGATGTTGAGTTCAACTATGTCAATGATTTTTCTGCCTGGTGGATGTCCCTATGTTTGATAGAGGGGTGTTGATGTTTCTGACTGTAATAGTATATTCATCTTTTTCTCCTTCCAGTTCTATCAGTTTGTGCCTCCTATATTTTGATACTCTGATGATTGACATATACTTCATGTTCTCTGGATCTGTGGTTTGAATTTTAAAATTAGTTTAGAGGAAATTCTTAGTCATTATTACTGTAAGTGGTGCTTCTAGTCCTTTTCTGATATTTTCATTACATGTATATTACACATTTCATAGTTGTCCCACAGTTCATGGATATTCTGTTCTTTTTTATTTCAGTCTTTTCTTTTTTACTTTTACTTTTGGGAGTTTCTCTTGTCATACCGTCTAGGTTAGTGGCTCTTTCCTTAGCTCTCTCATCTACTACTGAGCCCTTGAAAGGCATTCTTCATTTCTGTTACAGTGATTTTTTTTTTCCTCTGGTGTCTCATTTTTATTCTTTCTTAGAATTTTCATGTCTCTACTTACATTATCCATATGTTTTTTTCATTAAAGACCTTGATATGATAATAGTTTTTTTAAAAATTCCTGATCTGATAATTCCATCATTCCTGTCACATCTGATTCTAGTTCCTGTCACATCTGACTCTGGTTCTGATGTCTTCAAATTGTGCCTTTTAGTTTGCCTTGTAATCATTTGTTAAAACATAGCTATGATGTACTAGATAAGAGTAATTGTAAATAGACTTCTAGTAATATTCTAGTAAACTGTGAAGAAAAGAGAAGTATTCTGTGATAGATCTCATTCTTTTGGTTAGCTTTTGCTCTTGGGCTGTGAATTTTACCAGTTATTTTTCAGTTTTGTTTCCTCTTTAGGTGTTTCCTCTTTAACTGGAAAGGACTGAGTTTGTATATTTGTACTTCCTCTGTAGAAAGTTAGAGTTTACTAGAGTTGACCATTTTCTTTTACCTAGATAGGTGAAACTGATAAATCCCCCAGCAGATGAGGCTGAACCAAAATAATTTCTTCTGTGGGCAAGCAGTATTACAAATAGACTACTGTGGCATATTTTTAAAGGATTATTTTTTTTTCTTCCTCTTGGAAACTAGAAGAAATTTTTTAACTTTGAGAAGCTGGTAGAGTTTCTAGAGATAGAAGTCATAAAAGTGGGCATTCTCCTAAGATTGAGTGCTCAGGAGTTTCAGACTTGTTTGCACTGAAACTTAGTGGTTCATCAATTATAGTCTGTTTTTCTGTCCTGATAGTGTTTCCCATGGAGACTTCTGCTCTGGTAAATTGTGGTTCTCTGTATCTGCCTGTTTGTCTCTATAGCTTTGGGGACAGTAGTTTGCCCTTTTACCTCATCTTCTCTGAAGGATCTAATGAGTTACTGATTTTTCATCAGCTTTTTTGCTTGATGTTAGGGCACAGTAGCTACTTCTAATCTTAGATATTTACCAGAATCTAGGAGCTCTAGTATTATTTCATTTTGTTTTAAAGGCTTACCCTCCTTAATATTTTCATTTTTAAGAAAATTATAAAAAATTTGGAATATAGTCATCATATTTCTAGAAAAGAATGAAATTATATATATATAGTGTATATATTGTATCTATACACTATATATATATATAGAAACAAAATAGTCTCAGTAGACTATAACTACAACTAACATGACTTAGATAAAATTTATTAGGAGCTGGGTGTTGTGGCATATGCCTACAATCCCAGCTACTCAAGAGCCTGAGACAGGAGAATCACAAATTCACAGCTAGCCTGGGCAACTTGACAAGACTTGTCTCAAAATTTAAAACAAAACAACAAAAATCTATAAAAGGGATATAGCTCAGTGGTAGACTCACTGTACCCAGCATATATGAGCCCTGGGTTTGATTCCCAGCACCTCAAAAAACAAAACAAAGCAGGAATGAGTTTGAGGTATGTTTGAGTCTGAAGGTTATCAGATCAGATAAAGATATGCTTGGTAAAGGTTTACAAACAGCATAAATTAAGAAAATTGAAGAAATGACATTTCATTTCCTATGGATCAAATTGTAGTTCCTGAATGACCTGATTCTCTTTCTGTATGCAGATTCTCTTAGAGGCTTATATGCCTCCATGTCATTATCTTGTTGCTGCTTCTTTCAGTACCTATGAAAGTGGAGAGGTAGACATTAATGTTTTTATTCTTGTGTGTATTCCTTTGTACCTACTTCTTTCCTTGTTTGTAATATATTTGCTTCTGCCTATTTTGTCTAGCTAAGCCCTACTCAGTTTTCTGGCTCTAATTTATATTGAATTATTGACTAGCTCTGTAAAATAAAAAAAAAATTAAAGTTAAATTGAGGACTTTTCTATCATTGCTGAGACAAAATACTCAAAATTAAGGAAGAAAAGGCATATTTAGCTCACAGTGGGTAGAGGTTTCAGTCCTTATCAGTTGGCTGCAAGGCAGAGAGGCATGGCACAGGGCAACACTTCGAGGCATCAGAAGACAGCAAGAGCAAAAGGGAAGGAGAGTAAGCCCCTTTTCTTCGCTTATGTTGTAAGCAGGCCACCACCTCCTAGAGCACGTGTAGTACCCAATATCTTGATGCCCTCCTCTCCTCTTGCACAGGATGAGGATATTTACAAAGTGAAGACCCTGGTTCCCTGCTGAGTTGCTTCAGTAAACTTCTAAATTCCTCAAGTTGACACAATGTATAAACCAGTGCAGATATTCAACTTTTAATTTCATCCAGTAAACCAGTTTTTTAAAAAAAGTTGTAAGCCTGAATTCTAGCATTTGGTAAGAACAAACATTTCAATGTAGGAAAAAGAAAAATAGGGTGACATACTTTTAGACTACACATACTTTTGGATTAAGTAATTTTGAATTTGTACAGATTTTATAGTTTGCTTATGTTGTTGAAAGCTGCTGAAAACTTAGTTATAGACTAATAGTGATGAAAGACCCAACTCTGGCTTGTCACCCATTCCTACTGTTCTAAGCCTGAATTAACTAGTCTTCTCTGATACTCTTGCAATTTGATGTCAGGCTAGAATACTAGAAATAAGCCTGTTTGAAGGAGCCATAAAGCTATAAGTTTTACATCTCTTCCATTAGTGGTTATTTGGATAGCACTGCTCCAAGGGAATTTTTGCAGTGTCCTTCCTTGTACTTCACTATCACTTTCACCATTACCATTATCATCAAAGTAGGGTGTTTTTTTTTCTTGTTTCTTCTGTTTTTTGTTTTAAAAATGCCAGTATGATCAGATTTCAACCAAACTATCTTTGCTCACAAACCATTCTGTCTCATTTAGGAGGATGGCTTTTTTTTTTTTGGATTGATCTGATGTTCTCACCCTTGCCAGGCAGATGCTTGTGCCACCGAGCTATATCCCCGGCCCAGATGCTTTTTTGAAAAATTTTACCTTTTGGGCTAGGGATTTAGCTCAGCGGTATAAGTGCTTGCCTGTCAGTCGCAAGGTGGTGAGTTCAATCCCTAGTACAGAAAAAAAAAAATTACTTTTACTGTTGAAAAATAAACTTTTTTTTCTTTTGATACCAGGAATCGAGCTCAGAACCTCACGCTTGACAGGCAAGAGCTATACCAGTGAGCTATATCCCTGGCAACTGTTTTTCTTATCATAGAGGATATACTCTAATAGGTTAAGTTAAGAAATGTAATTCCACAATTTAGCACATGCCACAAACAATTATGAAAGTGCGTGAGCCTTGACTTTGGGAGTGGGAAGAAAGTCATCCAGTTGACAAGTTCACAAACATGGAATAAATGAATAATGAGGATTGATTGTATAAGTAAGATACTTTAGAATTGGTTCTGTTATGAGAGCCTGATTAAATATTAGCTGCTACTTTTTTTATTACTGTCATTGTTCTCCTCATCACCATTCACCATTCTTATAGGCATCTTGTGGTGAGATTCAGACTTGTGTGACATTAACCTTTTGTGTAATAAGTGTAGAACACTTACTACACAATTCATTTCATGTATTATTTTGCTTTTAAATTTATATTTTTGAAAATTTCTTTAGCACCTAACAAGTTATTTGTACTTATTTTCACCACTTTAAATATTCTATTTGTAATCATCCTTCAGAATTTTTAAATCCCATATCAATAAAGAATTTAAGCCTGGAATATGAAGTTCTTTCTAAGATCTTACTGCTTCCTCATGCTTTTACAATGAGAAAAAGAAAGACAGGAACTTTTTCCCCCTGTTCTTATCAGGGTAAAATTTGTCTTAGAATAATTATTTCTCAGTCAAAGAATACCATAGTTACCTCATTGTTTGATATTCTTTATCCTCTTATATGATACATTTTAACCCATTTTAATGTCTGTGTATTTTACTATCCAAATTTCTAAGGTCTTACTATTTTTGTGTTAAATATAATTTTTGTGTTAAATATATGTTTACATATATCATTCTTTTATTAATCCATTCCAGTGTCTTATTGCTATCAAGTCCTATAACTTTGTAATTTTTATAAAAGAGCATTTACATATCAATTGTTAATGGTTCATAAAGAGAATGACTATTAAGAAGTGCACTGAAGCCAAACATGGTGGTGTACGCCTGTAATCCTTGCACTTGGGATACTTAGACAGTAGAATTGTTGCAAGTTCTAGACCAGTGTGGGCTACAAAGTGAATTCAAAGCCAATTTGAACTCGTAGCAAGATCCTTTCTCAAAAAGACCAAAAAAACCAAAGTAAATTGACTGTTTTCTTCTTTATCCTCCATGAGCGTAAGACAGATATATTCTTTGTGCCAAAAGCTTAGCATAGTTCTACTACTTTATTTATTTATTTTTGATACCGGGGCTCGAATTCACAACCTCATGCTTGCCAGACAAGTGCTTATGCTGCTGAGCTAAATCCCCAGCCCCAAACAACTACTTTTGTTTTTTATTTTTATTTTTTTTTTATTTTTTGGTAACGGGGATTGAACTCATGACCTCACGCTTGCCAGGCAGGCACTTATGCCACTGAGCTAAATCCCCAGCCCTAGTTCTACTGCTTTAGAGAATAAGGAGAATAAAAATAAGAGCTAAGATACATAAGAATACGAACTTGGTTTATATGAAGTAATAAATGGTTATACATGGGGAAAAGACACTTATTTTGTAGGTTTGATACATAAGGAGTCACAGCATTTGTGAAACTGATTTTCATATGTTCTGAACCAACTTGCTTCCAGGAATTCTGTTTTAGTCATCTTTGTATCTTCAAACACTTGTATAATATCCAAATTATGGCCATTTAATTGAATATTTGTTTAATAAATATAGGAAAAAGAAATAGTGTTAAAAGACTTGTTGTGGCGGGGCATAGTGGCACACGCCTCTAATGCCAGCACTCAGGAGACTGACACAGGAGGACTGCCACAAGTTCGAGGCCAGACTGAGTGACATAGTGAGACCTTGTCTCAAAAAACAAAAACAAAATAAAACAAAATCAGAATTGTGGCATGTTTTCAAACAAAACAACCTGCTTATTTAAACCAGTGTAGGAAATGACTATAGTGACATAATGCTTATAATCATATAACTACAGAAAGCAGGTAATTACTGCTGTGGGTATATACATACGAAAATCTAAGCTCTTATACATACGACCAGGTTCTTGGTAAAATGTTTCTGAGCAACTGCAGTATTAACGTATGCCAGTTGGAGATTTAGACTGACAAACATTGTATACATATTTTATCATAGGATGAGAATTGAAACGTTTTATTTCTGTAAAGTTTAAAGAAAGTCAGTGCAATCAAGACTGAGAAATCAGCTATTTTATCTGGTTGTACATGGTGATGTAAGCCTCCACTACCCGAGTAGCTGATATATAATTTCAGATGACATGTAAGAGCCCCACACCTAATAGCTTATCTGTCCACATCAGACTCAAGCACTTATAAATAGGACCGTAGCAGAGTAGAGTACAGCCTTACCTGGTTGATACAGAAATAGGTTGCTGTTTGTTTGTTTGTTACTGGGATCAAACTCGCAACCTCACGCTTGCCTGGCAGTTGCTTATACTGCTGATCTAAATTCCCAGCCTATGTTGAATTTAGACTGAATATACCTTATTAATCTCAATCATACAGGGTACATAACTGGTAGAGGATGACATATGTACACTTTAGAAGGTTGGACAGATTTCTCATTTGTAAGCTAACATAACTGTAGGGAAGTTCATTTCTTAATTTAGTGTTGTAGAACTAGATTAAGATAAACTATTCAGACATATCTGCAAGTCATTTGATAACAAGCCCTTAAACCAGTTTAGAGATTATCTAATCCTAGGAAATTCCTGATGGAAATTTCACATATACCTCTGTTGAGTAGTACCACATAAGGTAAATGACCCTTAAACTAATATCAACATAGCTGTGTCATGAAGTAGATTTTAAGTTTTTGCAGCTTGAGTGTATACTTAAAATATTTTTACATGTTTTAGTTCCCATAGTAGTTATTGCAACTACAATGTAAAAGAAATTAAACTGGATATGATGGTGCCCCATCATCCCAGCATTCTTGAGAGGTTGATGTAAGAAAGTGGCAAGTTTGAGGCTAGCTTGGACAACTTAGCAGCTTAGCAAGATCTTGTCCCAAAATAATAGTTTGAAAGATCTGGTAATGTAGCTCAGTGTGAAGACCCTGGGTTCAATCCTCAGTAATACCCCAAAATTATTATGTGGAGTCTAAAAAATTTTTTTAAAAAAAAGTTTTTTTTGTCTTTTTGAGACAGAGTTTTGCTATAGAGTTCAGGCTGACCTTGAACTCACTTTGTAACCTCAGCTGGCTTGGAACTCACAGCAGTTCTCCTGCCTCAGCCTCACAAGTGCTGGGATTATAGGCATGTGCCACTGCACCCAACGAGAAATGTTTAAATCTTAACAGAAGACAGAAAAGGCATTATTTTCTGTATTTCTCAAAACATAATTTAGTTATGGTCCCAAAGAAAGGATGTAGAAATTTATGGTTGTACTAGTCAAAATATAAGAAGCACAGCCAATAACTCACTGTGTTTCCCTCACCGCCACAGTTAACCATAGTCAATGCTGTTGTGCTGTACTACTTTCATTTGACTTCAGTATTGATTAAAGAAGATTCTTACTGTGTTTGATAGAAGTCTGAAACAAACTTGGAAACAATTGAGATTCATAAGTGTAGTCTAAAATAATTGTATATGTCTACAAGTAGAATAGATCAAATAAATGTAAGGGAAACCTTGTCAAGTTTTGGAATAGTATTAAAGATTTTACTTCTTTTTAAAATACTAAAGCATGATTGAGGTATAGATACCAATAGTTATATAATAATTTCTTCATTACAAGAGCAAGTTTTTGTTTTGTATTAGCCTTTGTATTTTGCAATGAGTAGCTGGGTGTAGTGGTGCACATCTGTAATCCCAGCATTCAGGAGGCTGATTGACTTGAGTTCAAGGCCAGTCTGGGCTGCATAGTGAGATGCTGTCTCAAAAAAAAAAAAGTCATAAAAAATGTGAAAAATACTTAGAATAAATATAATTTTTAACAATCCGAAACATTTAATGTTAAGTATTGCTGACTTTATAATTTGTCCAAATCAGGCAAAAAGGGCAGCTAGCTGTAGAAAGAGCCAAACAAGTAGAAGAATTTCTACAACGAAAGCGGGAAGCTATGCAGAATAAAGCACGAGCCGAAGGACATATGGTATGACTTTTTTTTTTTTTTAACATTTGAACATATTAATATTCAAAGTAAAGTTCTGGAATAATGTAAGTATAGATAAAAAGAGTTATGGTGGGAAAGGTGGCACGTGCCTAAAATACCAGAACTTGGGAGACCAAGGAGAATGGCAGATTTGAGTCCTGCTTGAATAACTTTAGGGAGACTCTTGCTCAAAATTTATAAATACAAAGGGCTGGGAATGTACTCAGTATGAAGACCCTAGAATCAATCTGTGATACCATCACAAGTACATATTTAAATATGTTTAATAAAGATACTCAAAAATAATTTGCAGACTAAAAAGTTCTGATGTATCTTACTTAATCTGTATTCTGCTACATGTTTTATACATACAGTGAAATTCTATTGTTGCTTTGGTTTCTTTCTTTAAAGAATGAGGATAGCCATTCAGATATTAGAAAATTGAATTCTCAAATTAATGGAATTTTTTCTCCAATATATTTTTGGTTTTAAATACTTTTCATTGACAATTTTAGAAAAATGGGAAATAAATATTTAAATAAATGTTTGTGCAACTGTGCTTGCTTAGAAACAAATGAGCCTCCAATTACATTATTTAAGTCCTGTATCCAAGATATACTTTTAAGTAATCATTCCAGTAGTTCAGACTCTTAGTAATTTTGGCATGCACACAAATTTTTTTTGAATTTTTGTTTACAAAACAACTAATAAGTAATTCAATTATATGGTAATATATTTTGATTAGACTTATTACATGTCATACTTTTATAGATGTGTGAGTTTATTAATATAGTTATTTAATATGAGATTTTTTTCTTTGAAATGGTATCATCAAAAGATAGCTACAGTTTTTAATGTTTGTTTTCAACATACATGCTTATTTTGTTTTCCTAATATCTAGAATTAATCTGTATTTGTATCGTTCTTCTAGATAAAAGAATACCTCCTGCCTTTCCTATTCCCATATTTTCCTGTTAATGGTATCTAGAGTTTTTGTTACAGATTTTTACTCAAAATATTTTAAGATTCTTACTGGATTTACTAATATTTAATAATTTTTGTCTTTGGCTTCATTCCTTATATTCCACTTTTCAGCTCTACTTTGCTTCATGCTAGTGAATATCCTCTGGATAATTCTTTTGAAGAGAAACTTTCCAAGATTTTTTTTAGAAATGCTCTTCGTCCTCACATTTGAATGGTAACTTGCAATGATAGTGCATTTGATTAGCATTTTTAAGTATGAAAAAAAATCTTTCCTTTGTTTTCAACTAACTTTTTGCTGAATATAGTTCTATACATTAAAAAAAATTCCCTTTAAACTTGTTTCTGAACTTATCTTTAGAACTTCTTGGATCTGTGGGGTTTTTTTTAATCAAATTTGGAAAATTTTAGCCATTATTTCTTTAAAAACTTTCATTTTCCACTGTTCCTCTTCTTCTAGAATTTCAGTGTATGTGTATTAGATGTTTATTGTTCTCCCAAATGCTTGCCACTGATATCTTTTTCTCCTTTTCTTTCCCTCCATATTTCTTTTTGGATTATTTTTATTTCTTAAGCACACTAATCTTCTGCTCTATCATATTAATTTTTTATCTCAGATAATGGGTTTTTGAGGAGTACTCAGGGCCACATGTGAGTCAAACGGTCTAGCAATAAGTTGTATCCCCCACCCAGATAATGTATTTTTATCTTTTAAAGTGGCTTTGGAGTGTTTTTATTTCTTTCTTTATAATTCTTATGCTTTTCTCTACCTTATTCAACATATAGAGTGTAATTATAACAGCTCTTCAAGTTTCTACTTACTAATTTTATCATCTTTATTATTTCCAAGTCTGATTTGTTGATTGGGTTTTCTTCTCATTAAAATCTTTTCCTTCTTTTTTATATGCCCAGTGATTTGTGATAGGATACCATGTATTGCATTTTTGTCTTCGGTTTTTTGTATTCTTTAATATCTGAGGGCTTTATTTTAGAGAATGGTTAAATTATTTGGAAATAATTTGAACTTTTCAAGGCTTGCTTTGAGCCTATCCTGGGCAATGTAGAACAGTAGTTTGGTGCTAATGTGGCCCTACTGCCATTGAATTACTCTTTTGAACTTCCAGTGCTTTGTTAGTTTGGAGCTCTTTCCACTATGTCTGTTGGATACATGAAATAGTCACAACTCTGACTGAGACTCAGTAAATACTGGCAGTATGCTCTTGATCATTCAGCAGGAGACCCTAAGTGCCCTTTTCAGGTCCTCAGCATTCTCTCTGCAGCCCTCTGTTCTTTGCTGCTCAGATCTGTAAAGCTTAGTGGCTTTTAACTTTCCAACCTCTGAATGCTGTTTCCTCAACTCAAAAACTGCCAAGCTCTGTTTATAGTTCTCCCTGTGCTGCATGCTGAAACTCTTTCTGAGTGCAAAGTCTGGGAGTGGAGTTTACAGCTTCGTCATTTCCCTGTCTTAAGGATCATGCCCAGTGCTGCCTGTTGATCAGTGTCTGAAAACATTTTTTTCATATGTTTTAACATGAAGGTTAGATCTGGTCCCTTGTACTCCATCATGGATATAAGTGAATCTTGAATAATAATTTGGATAAACAAGTCTAAATTTACAGGGGTTTTTTTCCCTAGAGCACTTTTAAAGTTCTTTATCATTTTCTTTCCTGTTAGAAAGACATGATGTTCGGGATCATAATCCTTTTTAAGGAGTTTTTTTTTTTTTTTTTGGTGTTTTTGAGACAGGGTTTCACTATGCAATTCAAGCTGGCCTTCAGCTCACTTTGTAGCCCAAGCTGGTGGCAAACTCGCAACGATCCTCCTGCCTCAGCCTCCTGAGTGCTGGGATTACAAGTTTTTTTGCTTTCTAATGACCTGCGATGCTGTTTACTATTCTTGATATAACTGCAGTTTCATTTGAATGACTCTCAGTTGGTTTTGCTGTTGCTGTTATTATTGATAGACCTAATCAAGCTTGTTACTGCTTGCTGCCAGTATAAATACTTACCTTTAATTCTGGAAACATTCTCAGTTAGCATCCTTCAAATGTTGCTTTTTCTTTTTCTCTTCAAGTAAACTAGTATATTGATGGAGTAGAACTTCTGTATCTAATATCTTTTTTTCTGTACTTTTGTTTTATGATTTTATATCTTTTTTTCCTCTTTCCTAGGATTTCTAGGTCTAATATTTTCACCCATTTAAATATTCTTTAGTTCTGTTTCTCCAACTATGAGTTTTTTTTTTCAAAAATTCATGTTTTCAGATCTATGACTTCTATTTTCCCATGAAGCTATTTGCTTGGGCTCTCATTTCCCTGATACATAGTTGTACTCTTGTTCTTAACACACTATTGGCTATATGCTAATTAGACTCTATTGTCAGTTTGACTGGATTAAGAGACTGCTGGATAGATGATTGGATTATGAAAACACTAACTTCATCGATGGAACGTGATCTTGGAGACTGGTCTCTTTCTCTCTGGTTTGTCCCCTATTCTCTCTTTCTGGATGCTGTGAGTTGGCCAGCTTCTCACACCATGCCCTTTGGCCTTGATGTTTCTGTGTTTCAGGGTGTTAGTTGGCTAGTACTAAGACAGAAATATCACAATGAAAGGGCGTGGCAGAGTAAAGCTGCTTGGTTCATTGTTACTGGAAAGCAAACGGGATCAGTGTTGGTGAGGAAGAGGTCAGTGACTATACAGAGTACCAAAGTCATGCCTCCATGCCCACCTAAACATACCCAGAAATGTACCTTGCCTGCTGATCTTTCTCTGTCTCTTTCTCTCTCACACACACACATATTCTCTTCTTTCTTTCTTTTTTCCTTCCTTCCTTTCTCTCTTTTTTCTCTTTTTCTTTCTTCACTTCTCAAACCGATCAGGCTGACACAATTAAGGTTAACTGTCACAATATTATTATTTGTTTCACCATGTTTGTTAAGCACTTTGGGAGTAGTACAAGTATAAAGTTTAATACAGTACTTAATAATCTAATATTGGACAAGTATATACAAGTTTGCATATAGGAGAACAGTATAGCATAGTGCATTTGTAAGGATTCTCCAGAGAAGCAGAATATATATTTGTACAAAGGAGGATTTAGTAAATTGACAAAATCAAAAAGGTGTCACCCAGTGACAGTGTGAGAGCTGGAGAACCAGGCAGGGTAATTGTAGCTTTGTCCAAGAAACTTGAAGCCTCAGAACAAGACACATCAATAGTGTATTTTCTAGTCTGAGACTGAGGGCCTTAGAGTCACCTGGAGGGTACTGGTAAGAGTCCAAAGACTGAAGAATCTGGAGTCTGATTTTCAAGGTGGTGGCGGCAGCAGCAGCAGCAGCAGAAAATGTGCTTACTTCCCAAGGACAGAACAAGATTGAGCAGTTCCCTTCTTCCTTTTTGTTACCCAGGCTCCCAACCATTAGATGGCGCTGGCGAAATTCGGGGTATGTTCACTGACCTACATGACAGTCTTCTCTGGAAATAGGGTAGTAACAACTAGTAATGTAAGTCAGGAAGCAAAAGTGAGGGCTGAGGTTAACTATGGGAAGAATAAGAAGCCTCATGACTTTTAAGTTCTAAATTGAAACTTTATTATGAGATACAAGCACTATTCAAAATGTGCCTGTCTGGTAGTTTCTATTACTGTGTATCAAGTTGCCATAAAGAGGGCTTATTACACTTTCTGTGGGTTAAGAATCTGGCATGTTCAGCTGGGTCCTTTGCTCATTCTCTCATAAAACTGAAATGAAAGTGTCAGCTGACCTGTGCCACCATCTGCAGGCTCAACTAGAGCAGTATCCTCTTGGCTTCCTCAAGGAAGTAGCAGAGTTCACTTCCTCTCTGCTGTAGGACTCAGATCTCAATTGTTTGTCCACAATCCAGCCTGGGGCACTTGCTACTCTCAGACTATTGCCTCTCCAAGTGGCTTCTCCATCTCTATGACAGAATCTGTGCATCAGATCCTTCTCATAAGTCAAATTTCTGACTGCTCTTTCTATAAGCAGCCAGAGAAAACCATTAAAAGCTGTAAATATAGTGGCTCTTATGTTAAATATAAATGTAGCTCCTTTGCCTGTTGCTTACTTCCTGGTATATGGCCTGTTTCCTAACAGATCACAGATGTATACCAGGGTTGGGGACCCCTGTCTTATGCAACTATACAATTTTACCATAGTAATGAGGCCCCTAGAAAGGCATTACTTTAGAAATCTGATGGAAGTTAGATTTGACTTGATATAGTTTGTTGATCTTTGTTATAGAACATCTTACATATTAAGTTAGATATACACTAAGTTATTTATTTTGGAAAGATAGTATTTCCAGATCTTCTTTTAAAATGTAAATGGAAAAGAATATATGTAATTCTATGTAAATGAGGAACTAGAGTAATATACCTAAGAGGTAGAACACTAAGTTCAGTTTATATAACTTGTCCCTGAGCTAAAGAGCTAAAGGCTTTCTGTAAAGGATCAGATAGCAAATATTCACGATTTTTCTGGGCCAGAAAGTCTCTCTCATAACTACTCAACTTTGTATTGCAGCACAGAGACAATGTGTAAATGAACTGAGCATGGATGTGTTCCAATAAAACTTTTATTATCAGCACTGGAATTAGGATTTTATATGCTTTTCATGTGCTGTGAAATATTACTCTTTTTTCCCCACCATTTATAAAACGTGAAAGCCACTTGTAGTTTGAGGACCATACAAACAGTAGTGGTGGCCTGGATTTAGCCATGAGCTGTAGTCTGCCAACTACTGTCCTGACCTGTTCCTCTGCCTCCACCAGCAAGTGATCATATCCTGTATCTTGAATTTATCTTTCCTGCAGACCTCTTAAAATACTTTTTTTTCCCACTCATCTGTATGGTCTAAAAAGCATACTCTTCTGTTTTTCCTTTTGTGAGCATTGTAAATATTATATATTCATGGAGATTTGCTTTTTTTCATTTAGTATTATTTTTCTAAGATTTATTCGTGATAGAAACTCTGTAATCTTCTTCACATCGGATCTCTGGTGTCTTAGTTACTTTTCTCATTGCTGAAACAAAATACCCAACACCCAGAGTTAAAGGAGGAAAAGTTTATTTGCCTTAAAGTTCATAAAGGTTTTATTCCATAGTCAGCTGTCTCCAAGGCAGGGTGGCATGTCAGAGGGGCATTACAGAGGGAAAACAGTTCATGGCAGACAGAAGACAGCCAAAGCAGTGAGCAAGCAAATCCAAGTAATCATAGCAGCTTCTTTGTGCCCCTTTTATATTCTATCTAGGCTGGCTTATGCTGCTGCTAAACCAATCAGAGGACTGATTTAGTAATCACACACCCTTAATCCTAGCCTTACACCATGAATCAGTCACACTTTAGAAGCAGCACCTCTGAAAAAAGCCCTACATATGACTGCATGAGACTTTGGGGGACATCTAAACACAAGCCATAACACCTCGTGAATGGTTCAGTTTGAGGACAGCAGTCAAGCCTCAAGAGGTTCTAACACCACGTCACAGCTAGAACATAGGAATGTGACTTGGAAGGCAGCTTAAGCCACAAAGCCCTGGACTTGGATTACTTGTATTTAATTAAGTACAGCTGTATAATATTCCATTGTGTGATTATAGCACAGTTATTCTCTTGGTAGTAGTCATTAAGAGTAGTTTTGTTTCTACTTTGAAGATTGTTATAGATGTTTCCTGATATACATGTCCAAGAGTTTTTCTTGGTTAAATTTTCATTTGATGAATAAGTTAGTAGAACTTCTGAGTTTCACAATGATAAAACAACATGATTTCCCTTGAAAAAATGTTATTTTCATATCCCTTTAAATCATATCATATATATAGAAAATAATTTTAAAGGTATACTGTTAACTGTTAAATATTTATCTTTTCATTCACTTAGTGTTATACAAGCATTAATTGTAATATCTAAGGTTCCATGCTAGCAGGAAATATAAGTAATAAAGGAAAAAGACAACTTGCAATTAAGTAATAATAACAACTGATTATTAAAGCTTATTATGCTAGGCATTTTACAGTTAGCACTATATTAATTTATAGGCATTGGCTCTATATTAGTTGACTAGGACTACTGTAACCAGTACCATAAACTAATTGGCTAAAAGCAAAAGAAATTTATTATCTCATAATTCTGGAAGCAAGAAATCCAAGACCACTGTCAGCAGAGTTGTTTCCTTCTGAGAATTGTGAGGAAGAATCTGCTCTATCCCTCTTTCCTACTGTCATTGGCTGTGTTTGACTTTCCTTGATATGTACAATCATCACCTTGATCTTTGCTTTTATGTTCATATGCTGTTCTCCCTATGTTTGAGTCTATCTCATAATTATCCCTTTTTATAACAACCATCACATTATATTGACTTAGACTGCTTACCTAATTTTAAATTGGTAAAGATCTTGCCTCCAAATAAAGTCAATTGAATTTACTTAGGGGTTAGAGTTCAATATATGAATGGGGGAGTACAATTTAGCCTATAATAAGCTCTTCTAGTCTTTACAACAATCCCATGTAACTGTGTTGAGCATTGATCTACT
The DNA here is from genome assembly GCA_004027455.1 of Hydrochoerus hydrochaeris. NCBI lineage: Eukaryota > Metazoa > Chordata > Mammalia > Rodentia > Hydrochaeridae > Hydrochoerus > Hydrochoerus hydrochaeris. The sequence continues at coordinate 66,888 of PVLA01005224.1, read as the reverse complement.
GACTATGCCATAGAGTATGTTGCAGTGTTAAAACCTTTGCTACTAAGAAGTATTTCTGCACATAGTTCTGAAACACATGACACAAACTCCCTTTTCCCTGCTCTTTCTGAATTAGATAGCCTATAAATTATTCAGGATAGAATGGTCATAGGATTTTAAATATTGGAAAGAAAGTAAACTAAAGACCTTGGAATTTGACGTGTGGAACAACAATGTGATTTCCTGGATTTTCTTTTTATCTCTCTTGATTCCTGGACTGGGTACCACAGAGTCCAACCCAGATCCAACATGCGTATATACATACGTCCAACAAGCATGCTCTCACCACCAAAAGAATGGAAAATTGTGAACCCCAACACAGATGGGAAACCCCATCACTTTCTCTATACCAGAGTCATTCAAAATGAGGGCAGCATTGAAGCTTCAGGTAATTCCAGCCCCAATCTACAACTGGTGATTTGGAGGACAACTTAATCCATAGTTAGCTATAAACTCTGGACCAGCTGAATTTGGTGGCACATGCCTGTAATCCCGGCACTCAAGAGGCTGAGGCAAGAAAATTGCCATGAGTTTGAAGCCAGCCTGGATGACAAAGTAAGTTCAAGGTCTGGCTGGAAAACATAACAAGACCCTGTCTCATAAAAACAAAATCAAAATAAATGAAAGAAGAAAGAAAGACCTCTGAGCCATGTCATTGCCCCACGCCAATTAGAGCTCTTAGAACTCTAGCAGGTGATTCCATCTGCTAACCATAGCAGTAGATACAAAGATTTGTGTCTCCATGTGCTTCACATACTCTTACAGAGACCAGGCCAAATGTCATTTGCCTCCACACTCAGGAGTCCTCCCAGCCATTGCAGGTAACCCAACCTCTATCACAGCCAGCGTCAGCAGGGATTGAGCAGGAGCTCCAATAGCACCAGGGGAATGAATCTGACTAGAATAGTATTGCAAGTGTTCAGAAAATCAAGCTGCAGTTGGAATTAACACCCTCAAAAGTAGCCCAAAACCAAAATGCTAATTCTCAGCAGGCTACTTCCTGCTAATATAAAACAGAAGACTTAAGTAGAATAGTCATCTATTATAGTAACCACATAATCAAGCTATAATTTAAAAAATCACTTGTTATACCAACAAGGAGAGCTGCAATTTTGAGTGAGAAGGCATCAATTCGACATAATATCAAGATGTATCAAATATTGGAACTACCTGATGGATCTTTTAAAAATACTGTCATAAAACTGTTTTGATAATCAAACACAAATACTATTGAAATGAATAAATAGAAAGCCTCACCAAAGAAAATGGAATTACAGAAAAGAACCAAGTTGGAATTATAGAAGTATAAAATAAAATAACCAAAATTTAAAATTTATAAAATAAAATCAGTGGAGATAACAGAAGATCAAGTCAGTGAACTTGAAGACAGATCAATTAAGTTTACTCAATATGAATAAAAAAAACAAAAAAATTTATCATGGTCTTTAAGAATCTATGGAGCAATACAAAAGGTTTAATATTGGTTTCATTGGACCTGAAAGACCAGGAAAAAAATGTGTGACTAAAAAATGTATTTGGAGAAATAATGGCTGAAGTTTTGCCATATTCAGTAGAAACATAAAAACCTAAACAAGAAATTTAGCAAACTCCACAGTGAGATAAGCTCAAAGAAATAAGATTAAAAATCAATAAATTTGAAAACTGGTATGCCATTGAGAAGATTAATGAAATATAAAGCCACTTCTTGGGAAAATAAGAATAAAATTGATAAATCTCTAGTAAGACTGACAAAGATAAAAAAGCAAAGACATATATCACCAGTGTCAGGAATGAAATAATACCACTACAGACCTTGTGACAGTTAAGCTGTATTATGAATTTGATTGGTTGGAGAGTCACTAGGGGATCAGTAAAGGGTGTGTCTGAGTAGGTGTTGGTGGTATGACCTTGGGTATTTGGTCCTTGGCCCTTTCCTCTCTGACACTGTTTCCATGCCCTGGTTCCTGACTACCATAAAGTAAGCAGGTTTATTCCACCATACCCTTGCACTATGATGTTTCTGCCTTGGAGCCACCTGCCTGTGAACTGAATCCTCTGAAATCATGTGCCAAATTACATCTCTCCTCCTTTAAGATGTACATGCTAGATGTTGTGTACCAGCAATGAAAATCTGTTACAGACCTTTTAGCAATTAAAAGAATAATTTACATTATAAACTTAGCAGCTTAGAAGAAACAAAACCCACAAATTAGCAAAACTTAGCCAATTTTTAAAAAACATATTCAATAACTATTAAAAATTGAATTTATGTTCTGGTACCAAAAAAAATTGAATTTCTGATTTCAACAATGTTGTGAAATCTTAATGCCTTAATAGTTTTACTGGAGAATTTTACCAAATACTCAAAGAAGAAATCTAACTCCAACTTGATATAATGTTGCTGTCACTTCCAGGAAAATAGCATTGTAAACACTTCTCAGAAATTCATATTACCTGATACTCAAACCAGACAAAGCACAAAAAAAGCAAAATACATACCAATATTTCTCATGAACGTAGATGCAACATAGAAAGTAGAGAGCTAGATCTTTCTCCATTGGGAAGGGGATCAAGATGTGGAGAGAAGGGAGAGCAGTGGAGAGAAAGAGGATGTTTTTAAAAGGAATTCAGATGTGTTATATACACATACCAACTCCACACAAGGAGTGTAAGTATTTTTAACTGCAAACGTATACTGATAAATTTTTTTTAAGGACTATGTAGGCAAAATGGCAATTGTAATGAATTGATCTGTAAGTTTAATATAACTCTTAAAATCACATGTGATTATTACATAGATAAACTTATTCCAAATGAATGAATTGAATTGAATTTGTCCTGAAAATAGGCAAGATAATTATGAAGAAGTGCAAGAAATGCTTCTTTTTCACCTTAAGTTTGACTTGTAGCTACAGTAATCATTATAATGTAGTACTAGTGATGAAAGCACATAGATCAGTGTAACAGAATGGTGAACCCAGACATATATCCATTCAAATATGCCTGATTGGCTTTTAACAAAGGAGTAAAAGCAACTCAGAGAATAAAGAATAGCCTTTTCAATATTACTACTGGAGGAAGTAGACATCCACAAAAAAATAAAATAAAATGAATGAACCTTGAGCTTTACCTCATACCTTATAAAATAATAATTTAGGCATTAATTTAAAACACAACACAGTAAAACTTCTAGTGAAAAGTGAAGAAATTTTCAGGATCTAGGATTAGGCAGTTTTTGGACTTGATATGAAAAACAATAGACCAAAAAAGGAAAACTTCTTAAAATGGACTTTATCAAAATGAAAAACTTTCTGTGTAAAAGACTCTGGTAAGAGAAAGAAAATGCACATTTCAAAATGGGTGAAATAGTTGTAAGCCACATATCCAACGAAGACCTTATGTCTAAAACCTGTAAAAGAAGTATTAAAATCGATGTTAAAAACAAGTTATCTAAGCAAGGCCCAGTGGAACATGCCTGAAGATCACAAGTTTGAGTTCAGCCTGGGCAATTTAGTAACTTAGTAAGACTCTGTACCAAAATTGTGAAAAAATGCTGACAAGATTGAGGAAAAACTAGTGTACCTATACATTATTGGTGAAACCACAGAATGATGCAGTGACAATGCAAATTACTCTGATGATTTCTTCTAAAACTAAAAATGGTTTTACTATATCAACAGGCAATAATTGTATACTTGGGTATATACTCCACAGAAAAAGGCCTTTTTTCACTTAAAAACTTATTCATGAATAGTCATAACCACAGTTACCATTATTTTGCAGGGGTTTTTTTTTATCTGTTATTGTTTTCTGAAACTTTATTCATAATAGTAAAAAACATGAAATCACCTGAATGTCCTAAAGTAGGTAAATGAGTGGACAAACTAGACCATGCTGCTATATCCATATCATGAGTGCTGTTCAGTAACAATGAAAAAGAATAAACTATTATTGCATGAAGTACTTTGAATGGACCACAAGAAAGTAATAGAATTAAAACAATTAATTTCACTAGGCCTTATATTGTATGAGCTTATGAAATGTAATTATAAAAATGGAGAACAGTTTTATGGTTGACCAATTAGAGATGATACTGGTGTATGTGACTGTAAAACATGGTAATGGTACATTTAAGTGCCTTGATTGTGGTATGGTAATAGGACATTGCACATGTGATAAAATTATTTGGATTCACATGCACACAGATACAAATGTATGCATGTATAACTTGTGAAGCCTCTTGGCTTACACCAGTATCAGTCTCATGGTTTTGGTAATGTGTTATAGTTATCCATAAAGTTGGGAGAAGCAGGTGAAGAGTACATAGAAATCTCACTATACAGATCTTTTTGTAAATATGTAATATTTCAAGCTAAAGAAAGTTCTTTTTTTAACTTCAAAGTAACTCAAAATCTTCTATTTCTCACATAATATGAAAGGAAGTTATAGTCTCTAGCATTACTCAGTTTGCTACCATCTATTCTCTAGAAATTCTGCGGATACATCTACATGTCTTAAATATTCAGCTGATATCTTTGCCGGGCGCTATTTATTGCTTTATTTCACTTGCTCAATTCTTTGTCCTATATCTGAAATGCTTAAATAACTGACAAGATAATATCAAGACCTTATTCAAAAAGAGAAGAAACTGAGTGAACAAAAAGCCTTTCATCAGGATGAGAAGGGCAGGACACACTCATATAGTAATTTTTTTTCTGTCACATCTGTGAAGTAGATGGTATTCTGCCAGATCTGGCAAGTTTGACTAACTTTGTTTAAGGTTATCTGTGTGTATGTGACACTGACAAAAACATGCACAAACAGACTTCAGACTCTCTAGGTCATGTTCTTAACTTCATACTGCTCTTGCAGCAGTGCTACACATTCTAATGAGTGCTGCTATGACCAGTATATAAACAATGGCATGGCAAGTCAGAGGAGGCACAGTTAACTCACTAAAGAAGTCTGTAGCAAAACTTTCCAGAGTATTTGTTCTGAATTTCACAAAATGAGAAAAGTTAGCCATTTTAACAAGAGCAGTGACATCATAGTGTAGTACACAAATAACAAATAGTTTTCATGGCTAGAACTAGAATTTTATGATTGAGCAGTGGCAGGGTTGAAAACGGAAATGGCTAAATCCCAAGTAACCTGAATAGATTAAAATCAAGTGATAATAAAAATCACTGCAGGAATTATGGGGTTTGATATGAAGTAGAATTTTAGAAAAATTACTCCCCTTGTAAGAATAGGTGGAAGATGTGGGACTAAAGGTAAGGAGATGAGTTTGGAAACACTTGGAAATCCAGGAATCGAAAGAAGGCCTGAGCCAAGGCAGAAACTGTCATGAGTTACAGACTTATTAGGACATAGAATTGTTAATTTGGCAATCATTGTATCTGGTATGTGATAGAGGCAACGATAAGCCAAGTTGCTGATTTGGGCAGGTGATTGGGTAAGTTAGAGATAAAATTATGTAATTAAAAGAATTAAAGGGATGGTATGAAAAGTCAAACTTATAAATTGTTGATATAGCTTTGCTGCATATAAGAGGAGTTGTTCAGGTATCAATTTAATAAGCTCTAAATTCTGTATTTCAAGAGAAAAAGGTCTGTGAGGTTTAGAGTTCGTTGTTGCTTTTGTTGTTTGAGATAGTTTTACTACATTGCCCAAGCCATCCTCAAAGTCCTGGACTCTGGCTATACTCCTACTTAGCCTGTAATGTAGTCTGGTATGTTGATTTGGGTTTTTTCATTTTTAAAATTATTGATATATATACATAGTAATAACATTCAGCATAAGGAATTTGTACCTGTACATGATGTATCTTGCTTCTTCTTTTTTCCCATTCCTCTCCCCTCCCCTCCAACCTCTCTTCCCCTCCTTATTTACAAAAACTGTTTCCATTTTTTTCTTTCTATTCTTTTTTTCCTTGTCCCTTCTTTCCTTTCCTCCACCCCACTCCCTTGTTGGCAGTATATATTAAAGCCTGGGGATGAGGAGGGCTAGAGAATGAAACACTAGAGAATATTTACATTGAGTAGTGAGCCAATAAAGAAAAAAAACCTGTGAAAAATAGCAAAGATTAGAATATAGATTTAACAAATATTGAGAAAGAAGAGAGACTTAAAAGTGTTAATTACAGAGAATTTACTTAGTGAATGTTATAAATTAGTATATTGTCATTTGAGAATAATGTTTTTAAGAAGCATTAATTGAATATGAAAGAATCAGAATATAAAATGAACTGAAAATCATGATAATTGTATAAAATCCTAATTTCTATAAAAATAAACATGTTTGCATATGTATGAATAAAAGTAAATTTGGAAGATGATGTCCTGAATTTTAAGATTCAGATGTTAGAATTATTCATAACTCATATTTTCTTTATTTTATATATTTTTTTCAGTGAACCTATATTGTTAGGAGAGGAAAGTATAGAGAATTTAGTCAAAACTGAGTTTTAGTGGAAAATTGCTTAGAAAGCTCTTTGTGAATCATTTTTAAGGACCTCAGTGATCTTAGAAAATTCTCATAGTGGAACCAGAAACCAAATTGTAAGGGGCTAAAAAAAATGAATGGCAATCAGGAAAATGGAGATGATGAATATAAATGCACACTTCAAAACACTGATAAACAGGGCCAGGGATTTAGCTCAGCAGAATAAGAGCCTGCCTGGCAAGTGCTAGGTCATGAGTTTGATCCCCAGTACCTAAAAAAAAAACCCCAAAAAGCAAACAAAAAAACCTGATAAACATACTAGACAAAGAAGTGAAACTAAGAATTTATTTTTAAGTTAGAAGAAACTTGAAGCATCCTTGCATGCTGAGGGAAGGAGTCTGGTAGTTTTATTAAAGTATATTAGTTTCCTGTAAGGTAATTCCATATTAATAATATTTTTTAAATGAGTCAAATAATCACTGGCAGTATAGTAACAGGACATTCCTGAGAGCAAGTAGTTTGATTTAGGTCTTACAATTAACATACAACATACTCGCTGAGTTCAGCAATAAGCGTGTGTGAATGTGTGTGTTAGCACATGTGCATATATAGACCTATGTAGAGATGGAGTGACCCTTTGAAATGATGGGCTCTTTTTAGAGGAAAGAACTGACTGAGGGTTTATCTAACCCATAAAGGGCTTTGAATGCCTCTTTAAAGTGCCACATGGATATTCCTGGGTAAGATGATGATGTAGCCCCAGTTATTCTTTAAACTTAGTACATTAAATGATAAACAGGGAATCCTGCAAAACCTGGCAGCTATGTATGGAGGCAGGCCCAGCTCTTCAAGAGGAGGGAAGCCAAGAAACAAAGAGGAAGAGGTATGCTTCCGCATGTTCGCTACCTCCATCACACAGCCATAAAATTTTGAGTTTATTGCTTTCCTTTCTTGCATGGTTTAAATTCTTAACAATTACTTGGAGATTTTGCAAGTCTATAAAGATTGCTTACTATATTTTGACTTAATATAATTGTGCTGTGTTGTGATTTTGCCCCATAACTGTTATTCAGTCTTCTAAGTTCAATTTCTTTTCTTTTGATAAAATTAAAAATATATAATTATAATGTATTTCTTTTCAGAAAAAATTGCTCTAAATTAAACTCTTGGAAGCTAATATTATATTGCCATTAACCAAATTTCAAAACTTTTATTTCTTGTCTTTAGATTAACCCTTTTCCTCAAATTAAAGAGTTTTTTAGCATTAAAAATATCGAAAATTTTTCTTTTAAATGAATATGTTGCATGTCTTTTCCTTTTTGTAGGTTTATCTGGCAAGATTGAGGCAGATAAGACTACAGAATTTCAATGAGCGTCAGCAAATTAAAGCCAAACTTCGTGGTGAAAAAGTAAGTTAACAATTAATTTCTTACAGAGTAATTGAGGCCTAGGGATGTAGCTTGCCTAGCATGTTTGAGGCCCTAGGTTTCTTTCCCAGTAGAACTACCCCAAAAACAAATAAATAAAAAGTAATTTATGATATCATAATACATTAAGATTAAAAATTCAGTCACTGAGCATAGTGGTGCACTCCTGTAATCCCAGTGCTCGCAAAGCTAAGGTAGGAGGATCATTGCAAGTTTGAAACCAGCCTGGGCTACAAAGTGAGCCCAAAGCTAGCCTGAACTGCATAGTGAAACCCTGTCTCAAAAAGACAAAAAAAAAAAGATTAAAAATTCAGTAACAAAAAGTAAAAACTGATGTAGACAATGAAAATCAAAGATCAGAAAACTATACTTAGGCAAAAGTAAATCTTATTTATAGAATTTAAAATTTATAATACTATGCATTAGAGAATAATTCTCAGAAAACAATGAAACTAGTGTTCATGAAATGATTAATGTGTGTTTTATATCATTCTTTTTTATTTTTTTATTGTACATGCAGCTTTGAAAGAAAACTAACGGTGTTGGCAATTTCTTGGTTTATATTTTTAGATGTTAGTTTATGTATATTATCTATCACAGAGCTCTGCACTGAAATTAAAGGTTGTATCCCAAGTGGTGAGTTTATCTACTTCTTTTATAGAACGAAATTGATAGTTGTGAAGGACAAGAAGGAAGTGAAGAGGCTGACTTAAGGCGCAAAAGAGTTGAATCCATTAAGGTCTGACTAGAAATAACACAATTTCTTGGAGAAAAGTGAAAGCTAATGTGGAAAATTGGTTATTTATTCTCTTTATTTTTCACTCTTTTTTCTTCACTTTTTGGCTTTTGAAAAGTAGTGGGGTTTTTTTTGTCTCTTATATATCATATTTATAAAGAGCAATTAGATGAAATCATAGCATCAATACATAAAACTATGAAACAGTGCTACTAAAAAAAATGATAACCTTAACAATGAAGCACAGTTATCCATTTCTCTGGAGATAAGTGAAGTATGTACAATAATCATGTTATATTTTAATTTCAGTCTATTATATCAGCATTTATTTCCTTTCAGAAAATATTTACATGTTAAACAAGAAGTATATTTTAAGCAAGACTGTAGGGCCTGCTGATTAGAGCAAGCTTACAGTTTTATTCTAAATCAACAGACTCTTTTTTGTTGGCTAATAAGTCAGTATATTCAAAGACCTGTGGCCATGTGACCTCTTTTTAATAACCAATTTTGTCGATTATTTTTATATTCAGGCCCAGACAAATGCACGTGCTGCTGTACTAAAAGAACAACTAGAGCAGAAGAGAAAGAAAGCATATGAGAGAGAAAAGAAAGTGTGGGAAGAACATGTAAGAATTAGTTAATATCCTTAATCCTGCTTATACTCATTTATTACTGTAAAGTAAATCAGCATCATAATTTCATGGGGTTTTTTTATTTTTTGTTCTCATTCTTTCTTATCCTGTTGCATTTTCTCTTTCTGTAATAAATTTAAGGGCAACCTGTTAAGAAGTCATTGTAGGGTTTGATTTGAAATGAGCACTTATTTTATTTACCTTTAAATTTTTAAATTTTATATGTTACCAAGTAGCGAAAGACCCAGCAACATGTAATAACATCTTCCTTCTGCCACTGATTTATAATGCCATCTTTATTAAATTCTTACATATGATAAGAGTGAGTGGAAATACCAGAATTCCAGAAGTCACAACTAAAACTAAGGATGTAATCCTAACTCTCGGGCTGAGGCAGGAGGATTGCCCCAAGTTCAAGGCCAGCATGGGCTACATAGTGAGTTCAAGGCTAGTCTGAACTACATAGTGAGACCCTGTCTCAAAAAACCCAAAAAGAAAATAAAAAATAAATAAAATTGATGGCTTTTCAATAAAATACCCTTTATTTTCATTTTAGTAATTTTAGATAAAAATTGTCCCAAGTTCTCTAGACTCAATGGTTATATTTTCTCCTTAGTTTCAAAAGTCTAGCAGTGAAGACTCTCTTTCATTTTATTCCCCCTTTTCTCCCCTAAACTTCTGACTGAGCATGAATAAAATTGAATAATGAAACAGTAACTAACTATGGTAGTTCTCCAGCTTCCCCAAGATTATTTCTTGAACTGTTGTCTAGAATTTTACCATGTGGCTTTAAATTACTGTGCTCTTTCAATCATGTTTTTAATCCAATGTTTCTTATTTTTCTTTTCCTTTTTACAAAAAGACACATCATTGACAGGGCATTAATATGAAGCAATAACTTTCACTTTACCACTTGTTAGTTCACTAATTAAGTATAATATATTAATAATCACTTTCACTAATATAGTACTTTTTGCTCAAGAGAAAGTTGTAACAACCAAATCAGAGATAATTATCTTCATAGTAAGGGGCATTGATTGGTTCTATTACCCATATCCCTTTCATACTTAACCTGATGAGGAAAATAGCTGTGAACTTACATTTGGTGACACACTTATATAACAGTTGGGAACAATCTGCTTTATTTTTCCTGGGATTATATTCTTAGTCAAGAATTAGAAATACTGCAGACTATACTGATTTTCATAGTGAGCAAGGACTCTCAGGATGAGTGGGTATAAAAATCCCTGTGTGTGTGTGAACTCCTGTGCATGTGTTTTAAGTTAGCTCTTCTCATAGCAGGCCTGCTGTTCCCATCCACTGCAGGACCACAATTGCAAGCTACAAGGGCCATTGCTATTTTGTAATTTTTTTGTCTTTAATAATTCATTCCAACATTCCACATAGCCCATGTAAGGTGTTTAAAATAGTAATTTATCCATTAAATATGATGAGCTTATGCCTTGTCCAGTTTGGCTTAATTTTTTTAAAAATGTGTACTGTTATACAAAATGACATGGGACATCAAAATATTTGATAATAGTCTGCATGGCTCTGATTATGCAGTACCCCATAATCTTGGAGGCTTGGTCAGCCACTGCACTGCCTACCTACTTTCATTGGTATATGCACGTGCAGGCCCTATTTTGGGTAGAGTTCCCTTACTTTACTGCATTACCTGTATTCTCGTAAGATAGAACAGATGGTTGTCTTAGTTCTTTCTGTGGTTGGCATCGCGGGTACTGGTACAGCACCTTAATCAAAGAGAGTTACACTCTTAAAAACAGTTACAAAGTTACAAAGAGAGTTACAGGCCTGCAGCACCACACCCAGTCTTACATTTTCAATAATACCACAACTACTGTACAAGAGTTAGTGTAAACCTATATGTGCTTACTTAGTAGTCAACTATTATAATTTAGATCTAGAATGCCCCTCCCCCCAAAAATCTCATGTGTTCAGGACAGTAACTGAATCATGGGGTATTAAAGTCACCTACTATGTACTGGATTGCAATCTATTACCCCCTACATATCTGTTAATTTTTGCTTTATATATTTAGATGCTCCATTGTTGGTCTGCATATAGATACTTATAATTGTTATAACTTTTTGATGAGTTGACCCTTTAATCATAATAACCAAATGTGTCTATTATGACCAATTTGACTAGAAGTATATTTTATCTCATAAAAGCATGGCCACTTTTCTCTTTGATTCCTTTTTCCATGCAATATCTTAATCTGTGTGTTCACTTTCAGGCTCTGTGTGTCCTTAAGTCTAAAGTGAATCTCTTGTCTGCAGTGTATAGTTGGATCTGTTTGTTTTTTTTTTAATCCACTCAGCTGTTTGCATCTTTTGATTGGACAGCTTAATCAATTCACATCCTGAGTTATTACTGACAGTTAAAACACTTAGCCCTATAATTTTAAAATTTATTATTCTTGTTCTGTAGCTGCTTTGTTCCTTTCTTTATGGCCTTTATGATTTGATGATTTTCTATAAAAATTTCACTTCTTTCTAATTTATATGTCTACTGTAGTTTTTTGCTTTGTGGTCATGAAAAGGCTTACATGAAATATTTTAAAATTACAATAGACTATTTTACTTATTATCATTGTAGTAATGAAATATGCTGAACTTAATTTTGTATTTACCTCTACCAGTGTGTTTTACACAATACATTATGATAGTAATTATTGCCCTTTTAGTTTTGGTTGAAGAACTCCCTTAAGCATATCTTGCAAGGCAGATTTAGTGGTGATAAATTGCTTCAGATTTTACTTGTCTGAAAAAGACTATTTCACCTTCATTTCTGAAGAATAGCTTTGCTGTCAGTATGCTTGTGTGTGTTTTTTCTTTCATCAATTTGAATATATAATCCCATTTTCTCCTGATCTGCAAAATATCTAACCGAGTAATTCACTGAGAACCTACCAGATATTCCCTTTTAAGTAATTTGATCTCTGTTTTCTAGTTGCTTTTTTGTCTTTGTCTTTTGACATTTTTATAATGTATCTCAGTGAGGATCTTTTTGGGTTGGACCTATTTTGAGACTTGAGCTAAATAGATCTGGAATCCATGTGTTTCAAAAAGCTTGGAAAGTTTTTAGCATTTATTTTGTTAAATAAGTCTTTTGACTTCCCTTTCTTGAACTCCCACACCATAAGTATTTTTTTTTATTTTTTATTTTTTGCTTAGTGATGTCCCATAAGAATGCAGAAAGTAGATTTTCATCATTCTTTTTCATTAACTCTTTTTTTTAATCACCCATGTTTGGTGAAGTCTTATAGAAACTATCAATTTTATATTTTTTTATTCTATGAATTCGTCAACTCGAACATTTTTCTTCATTTCTTTTATTATGAAATTGATTTTTTGAATATTCTTTCATATCATGGAATTGTCCTGATTTTATTAAGTTATCTGTTTGTCTTTTCCTTTATCTCTTTGAGTTGCCTTAAGATCATAATTTTGAATTCCTTCCAGCAATTTTATAAAATTCTATTTTAATGGGTTCAGCTACTAGAGAATTTTTATATTCCTATGGTAGAATCATGTTGTCTTGCTTTTCTATATTCTTGTTTCCCTATTCTGATGTCTGTATTCTAGGGGAATAGTCACATTTTCTATATTTTTGAGTGACTTTAGTACGGAAAGTGTTTCACCTATACTTGGCTCTTAGAATATCACTTGGGCAGGGTACACTGAATCTGCTTCCAGATGGGCATGGTAATATAGTTTCCACGCAGATACAGTAATTGCTGGTCTCTGAGGCAGGAGAAACTATAGAGCAGCTACTTCAATTTTAAGATGGCACAGCAGAGTAGGAGTGAGGCCACAGTGGGCAGTATATAACATGGGCTCCTCTGTTATAGGATAGCTATATGAACACCTGCACTGGGGCCAATGAGTACAGCAGGACTCTTCAGTTAGGAGAGACTACTATAGGTGTTCACAGTGGTAATGGCATTGGCTAGGGCTCATGCTTAGCTTTTTCCCAAGGGAGAAGTCATTCTCAGTTCCAAGCCAATCCTAACTGGGGGCATGGAGAACAGAGGCAAGATGTTTGCTGCCTTTTTCCATATGGCCAGCTGAGATTCTGTGCTTCACTCTCTTCTTATATCCTGGCACTTTCCTTTAAACACTTTAGTCAAAATACAGATTATTTTGGTCCTTTTTTATGAGAGTGCTACACATTTGAATTCTCTAGTCAGCCATCTTACCAATATTACTGCTCCCCTTCTTTTCTTTTTTGTCTCACTTCCTCCTTCACTTTCCTCCTACAAGTTTCTGTTGCTGTCACCCAAAGCTCCTTATGTGATTCATCATATAAAATGCTTAATATAAATAATAAAGCAAATATAGTGTGAATTTGTGATTCATATTTCAGGACTGTACATAGGGAAATATTCAGTAAACATTTCTTTATTGAACACATCTTGGTATAATCAAGTAAAACAAATGAGACTAGAAATTAGCATATAGTACCTGATTGTTAGTCTCAGCTCTGTCAATTAATTAACCTATTTGGGGACTGGCTTAAGGTTTATGGACATTTGCTTCTTCCTAAACTAAATGATGGCCTTGATCTATCTAAATTCACTAGACAATGGGTTAAAGTTATTTTACCAAGTAGTTATTTAAATGGTAGAATCTAGATGCTATGTAGGGTACTTTGTATGTCTGTATTTACTTACCATTATTCTGAGTGATTAACATGATATTCAGAGATGAATTCACCATTATTAAACTTGCTGAATTAAAAGTTTATCTATATGTATATTAGTGCATTTTCTTCAATAAGACCTCAATCTCTTATTGAATTCTCAAAAGTATGTTTGATCTAACAAAGAGTAAAAATCACTACCTTAATTATTCTGACTTTTTGGCATTGCATACCTAACTTAGTATAATTTTCTCTTTGACACATTTAACGAAGAAAATTATAGTACTATGTAGAATTTATAGAGAATAACATATAATAGGTCTTTTTTTTTTCAAATTATATAGTATTGCCTTTCTAACCCAGCATATATGTTCATATTAAGAGTGGAACAGGTAAAGAAGATAGATTCAGTTTTTTTAACAGGGCAGCTGTGTATTTACAGATTAAAACTCAGTGAAAATAGTTATGGAAATTCTGTGTTGGTTGGTCAGAGGCAGTATTTTGAATGTGCTAAGTTCATTTTTAATGGCATGTAACAAACACTCTCTTACATACTTCTATTTCTCTTTGCTCTATTTCTGTTTTTTGTACCTCCACAAAGGCCTATAATCACTTCCTCCACACTTTTCACTTATATCTGCTTTGAATTGGTCTTAGACATTCTTACAGAACCATGGTAGCAATGCCAGTTCACAAAAAGCATTATATACAAATACTTTTTTATACTACAGGTTTAATACACCTTATCCAAAGTACTTGAAGCCAAAACTATTTTATATTTCTTTTTTCTCCTTTTTTTGTTGGATTATGGAATATCTGAGATATCTTGGAGATAAGGTTGAAATATGTGAACAAAATTTGTTTCATTTATACCTGATAGTAATTTTGTGCAATATTTTAATAATTTTGTGTGTTTGACTGCACCTCATCACACAATATCAGCTGTACAATTTTCCACATGTGGCATCATGTCAGTGCTCAAAAAGTTTTGAATTTTGCATCATTTTGTATTTTGAATTTCATATAAGAAATGCTTGGGCCAGGGATTTAGCTTAGCGGCATAAGCACCTGCCCTGGCAAGCATAGGGTCATGAGTTCACTCCCTGGTGCCAAAAACAACCAAAAAAAAAGCAAAAACAAAAAAAACCCAAATGCTTAAATTGTATTGACTCTTCAAAGAGATTTTGAGATGTTAGTGCGAATTTGTAAAATTTGGCCACAATACGGCTTTATGCTCTTAAAATTAGATAAATTATTCTAGATTCAAAATAGAAAACCAAACTACTTAAATGTGTTTCTAACATACATTAAATTCTTACTAATCAATCACATATAGTGATAAAATAGTATTTGTTTTCCTGTACCTTAAGAGTGAGTTACTAAAGCCAGCCATGTAAGTACACACTTGTGATCCCAGCACTTGGGAAGCTGAGGCAGAAGGATCTCCATGAGTTCAAGGGCAGTCTCAGCTACATAATGAGTTCAGTGTTAGCGTGAACTGCATAGCAAGATGTTATCTCAGCCTCCTACCACCACCAAAAAAAAAGTCACTGAGCATTTCATGCGTTTATAAAACTGGTCTTGCTTTTTGGTGAAATTTTGAGTTTTGTCATTTGGTGGCTCTGCTGTTTAATTTTTCACCATATAGTAAAATTGACACATGAAAGACTTCTCAGTGATGATTTAAAATGTTTTTGTGGAGATACAAGCAATGTGAAAATCCCATAAATTTATGAACCTTGTGAGAAAATGGCTAGGAAAAAAATTTCTAAAGCATTAAAAAAAAAAAACTTATGAAACCTTCAGGTCAATGTTTCATTCATGTTGAAAATTTCTATATTTAAAATTTGATTGAAGATTGAAAAACTATGTTTAGAAGGACATGTATATACTAGACTGTATTATCTTTCCTACTGCTGGATACTTTATCTGGAACCTACAGATGTAGTGGAGGAGAAGATTTACTTTGTCTTATGTTCTAACAGGATTCAGTTCATGGTCAGCTGGCAGAAACATGATGGAAGGATATAGTAGAGTATAGTAGCAGAGCAGTGCAGAAAGGAAGGGATGAAGGATCAACCAAGGCCATGCATCCATGCCCTACCCCAAGAGATATAAAAATGTGTTCCACCAGTCCCCTGGAGTAATCATTCTGCCTAACATAATTCAGTTATCCTGAGTAAAACCAGAACTGCAACAGTCCCTTCCCCCAAAGTCTCAATAGTACCATTGTTTTCCAGAAAACCAACTCAAAATCTGAGACACAAGGCCAAGTCTTAGTCGTGAACTGCTATAATTATCAAAAGCAAGTTACATAACCTGAAGGTATGATGGCAGAGGGTAAACTTTCCCAGTTCAAAAGGGAGGAATTGGACACAGAAAAAAATTGGACCAAAGCAAAAATGAAATGAAGCCAGGCATACACTAGATCCAGTAGCTCCATATCTGGCATCTGGTGCACAGGTGAAATGTGAGTTCCAAAGGGCTTGAGTGGCTCCAACCCTATAGCCTTGATGGTTACAGCCCCCACAGCCTCTCTCAGACTGACTCCACTCATGGCCTATAGCTTTCCTTGGTAAGCAGTCCACATTATTGACATCTCCAACTTTTTGTGGTCTCCACTATACCTCTGACTTTATTCCCATAGCTTCATGCACTGCCCTCTCAGGGGCCTCTTGCTTGTCTTCCTAAGCCTTCCTTTATAATCTGGGTAGAAGCACAATTCTTACATTTCTTTTGCCATTAGATCATGCCTTTGCTGGCCTCTTAGTGCCTACATGGCTGAGCACAGTGAAAGGAATTCCAGGGAGCCAGTTCTCTAGGAGGCACATCTTGAGCAGGGACCTGCTGGGTCAGGGTGAGGTAGGGGGGCTCTTCTCCAGTGAAAGGTTTTCATGTTTGTACCCTTGATCTTTTTTTTTTCTTCCAATTTTTTTAATTTACAGAAAGAAAAGAAAATTAAAAAAAAAGAGAGAGAAAAAAGTAGAATAATACAGAATTCAAAAAAAATCATAAAATTTCTAGTTGATACATATTATCATCTTAAAAATAGTTGTTAAAGTTATAAAATCTAAGCATAAAAAGTGGCTAGACACTCAAACATTGACAGTGCAAACCCTTCAGTTCTCAAACAGAAATCTAGTAATATGGTCATCTGTCTTACACACTGTACATACCATTATATCCTTTAGAGCACTTTCCTTCCCTTTCACTTTTGCAATATCTGTTATACTTTTTGGATCCCATTATTCTGTCAGTTATTATTATTTTTTACACTAGAGAGACAATGTGATATTTACTAATGTGAGTCTTATTTATTTCGCTAATGAGGATATTCTCAAATTGCCTCTAAATTTACCTATAAAGGCTTCAAGATCATCCTTTTTTATAGCTGAGTGGTATTCCATTGTGTAAAAATACCACATTTTTTTCATCCACTCTGCAGTTGATGGGAATTTTGGTTGTTTCCAAGATTTAGCTATCACAAATTGTGCTGCTATGAACATGGGTGCACATATATCACTGTGACATGACCTTTTCAGTTTTTCTGGGAAAATACCCAGGAGAGGAATAGCTGGGTTGAATGGAACTTCCAGCCCTAGTTTTTTTGAGGAATCTCCATGTGGTTGCACCAGTCTGCACTCCCACCAGCAGTGGAGAACTGTTCCTTTTTCCTTGCATCTTTGCCAACATTTGTTATCAATTGATTTCAATGATGATGGCCATTCTTTCTGGGGTGAGATGAAATCTAATGCGTTTTAATTTGCATTTCTTGAATGACCAGTGATGGTGAACATTTCTTCATATATTTATTTGCCATGTGTATATCTTCACCTGAGAACTGTGTGTTTATCTCCGATGCCCATTTTTGGACCTCTCTTTGAATTTGGGGGGCTTGATGTTTTTCAATTCTTTATATGTTCTGGATATAAGTCCGTTGTCTGAGGGATTGTTGGCTAAAATTCTTTCCCATTCTGTGGGTTTTCTTTACACTTTGTTGGTGATTTCTTTTGAAATGCAAAAACTTTTTAGTAATATGAGATCCCAGTTGTTGATTCTTTGAAATATTTCCCATGCGGTTTGCATTTTATTCATGAATTCTCTGCCTACTCCTATTTCTCCAAGATTTCTACCCACCTTGTCCTCCAGTAAATTTAGTGTTTCTGTTTTAATATTTAGATCCTTGATCCATTTTGAGTTTAGTTTAGTGTATTGTGGTGATAGGCATGTTTCTATTCTCAGACTTTGGCATGTGGAGAGCCAATTTTTCTAACACCATTTATTAAAGAGGCTATCTTTTTTCCAGTGAATATTTTTAGCCACTTTGTCAAATATCAGGTGGCTGAGTGTCTTTGTAGTAGTGTTTGCATCTTCTAATATGTTCCATTGATCCTCAGGTCCATGTCTTTGCCAGTACCAGGCTGATTTTATTACTGTGGCTTTGTAGTACAGTTTTCAGTCAGAAATTGAGATGCCTCCTGTCTTACCTTTGTTGCCCAGAATTGCTTTTGCTATTCTAGGTTTCTTCTGTTTCTAGATGAATTTTAGGAATATTTTTGGTAGATCTATAAGATATATTAATGGTTTTTTAATTGGGATTGCATTGAATCTGTGTTACAGTTTTGGGAATATGGCCATTTTCACAATGTTGGTTCTTCCTAATGAAGTGCAAAGAATATCATTCCCATTTTCTAATATCCTCTTCAATCTCCTTTTTTAGAGTAGTGTAATTTTCAGCATATAGGTCTTTTACATTCTTGGTTAAGTTGATTCCTAAGTATTTCATTTTTTTAGAAGCTATTGTGAAAGGCAATATTTCTGAGAGGAGCCAAAGATGACCGATCAGTGAGCAACAAAATACAGAGCCTCCCGGGGAGAAACAACTCATATACCAGAATAAAACATCCTGGAGAGATCCAGATGGATCCTCTTGACACAGGAAGAAATTAAAACGAATAAAGCTTGTCAAACATGCAGTCTCGGAGCTGTAATTGGAACAGCTAAAGTTACCAGACACAGCGCTTTTGCTGTGACCCACCAAGCCGCCTGAACTCGCACCAACTATGACCTGCAGAGCCACCCAAATTTGTTCCTGCTTCCACTCACAGGAGCCACAGCCGCTGATGTTGGGGGTTGGTAAGCCCAACAGAGAATGCAGCCAGAGACCGGACCTTCATTAATCCACGGTCAGTGCTGGGAATAAGACCCCCCCCATAGGAAGGGCACAACCAAATGGGCAACATGTTGGAATCGGGCAAGAGGAACCTGAACTAGGAACAACAGTGACTTCAGTTGGTTGCTCCCTCCCCAGAGCAGATTCATGGGATTTGCTTGGCCTGGGTCACACCCCTGCCTGGGACCCAATAAGCCATCCCAAACTGATTCCCTATGTCTAGTACACACTAACCTGTTGAAGGCCCCTGAAGTTTGACTGGCCTGGTGGGGAGGGGCCAGCATATGCAGCCCCTGCTTGCACCTTAGTGACAAGAGCAAACAGGAGAGGGCAGAAATCCCTCACCAGCATGCTTTAGAAGAACCTTAACCAACAAGAAAAGGGGCTGAGACCTCCACTATATACCTGTATGGAAGAAACCAAAAACATGACAAGAGAGAGAAACAAGAAAAAGCCCTCAACCCAAAACCCTGAGAACACTGAACCAGGAGAGGGAAAAACAAAAGAGACTGAGGGCAGCAAACATGCAACATCAGACACGACTTCAATGAACATTAAGAGATATCTTCAGGACCTTGTAGATGAGCTCAAAACTGAAATATTGAATCAGGTAAAGCAAGATATAAGTAGATTAATGAAAGAAATGCTAAGCATCTCTCAGGAAGACAGACAGAAGAAGGGAGGAACAAAAAAAGAGAGAAACATTCACTAAAGAATATAAAGAAAATCTAGAATACATGAAGCAGATTCAAAAAGATTACCAGGAAATTAAAAACTCCATTGAAAGCTGGCAAAACTGCTTAAAAGAAACTAAGGATAGACTATCAAAACTTGAAGACAAGTTTGCAATGTGTGATCATGAAAGGAAAGATCTCTTAAAAATAACAAGGAAACAGGTAGTAACAATACAAAGGCTAGAAGACAACAAGAGAATCTATAATTTAAGAATAAGGAATGTGAACGAAGAAGCAGGAATACATATAGGCAAATTACAAAGGCTATTCACTGAAATAATTAAGGAAAACTTCCCAAGCATGGGAAAAGAAAATGACATTCGGTTGTGTGAGGCATACAGAACTCCAGCCACCTACAACCAAAACAGAACTACACCCAGACATATAATAATCAAGATACCAGAAATTCAATATAAAAACAGAATATTAAAAGACATCAGAGAAAAGAAACAGATTGTCTGTAAAGGAAAGCCCATCAAGATCACGGTGGACTTCTTGACACAGACCATCAGATCAAGAAGAACTTGGAGTGAAGTATTCCAAGCCCTGAAAGAAAATAACCTCCAGGCCAGATTGATGTACCCTGCAAAACTGTCACTAGAAGTTGATGGAGAAACAAGATGCTTCCATGGCAAAGAGGAACTGGGTGAGTTTGTGACCACCAATCCAACCCTACAGAGAATACTGAAGGACATTCTAGAGAGAGAAAAAAAATACCAGGATTTTAGGAATAGTGGCAGAAAGGCCTCAAGGAGTGGGACAGGCAGTAGAATGAAGGAGAAAAGTAGACAAACAAAGGCAGAAAAATAGCATAGCAGAAATGAGGCAGAGAAGAATGGCTATAATCTCTAACATAGATGGCCTTGATACACTATATTGTTAATAGTGTACCAGAATTTAAAACCCACATTACTCACACCACTCTGCTTAGATGTATTATATTCTGTTCTAGTCTGTCTACTTATACTACGTTTGAGGGCACAGACAGTTATCCCGAAAATAGCAGGTTATAGTACAGTAATCATCCTTAATTTCCTATTAACTTAATCTGAAGCTCTGTATAACCTATGTTTTACCATGAAAAATAGCAGGATATAGTACAGTAATTATCCTTAATTTCCTATTAACTTAATCTGAAGCTCTATATAACCGATGCTGTTTTACCATGACTGATCGTAATCAAATCTGGTTTGTTAGATTGCTGTTTTGTATTGGTAGATTTTATTCAAAGCTGTTATGATTGATAGTATAAAGTCTAAGAGTATAGGCAACTACACAGAAAATGACAAGATTCACTAGACTATCCACTCTGGTTTGATTATTACCTGCCTTTGAAGCTTTATACTGTCTATAACGTTTTATTTTTACTAATATTGTTATGTACTGTTATATTCAATTATACTGCTGTATTCATTTATGCCTGATGATATAGACAATTCTATTGAAGATAATAAGTGACAACACAGTTACCATTGTAGATCACCTTGTACTGTGTTTTCGTACGACTTTTTGGTTTCATGTTTTTATAGGAATTTGTTTTGTTTTGTCTTGCTGTGTTTTGTTTTTTCCTCTAATACAGAAAAAATAGAAATACATGTAGAGACTCATGCATGGGTAGCTGTTTACACTCTCACTGTTTGAATATCTACTTTGTATGCTTTAATTTTGTAACTTGAACAACTATTTCTAAGAGGACAATATGTAATTTATCAACTAGTAATTTCTTACTGTTTATCTTTTTTTTTGAAATTCTGTATTATTTCTACCCTTTACATGGTTTTTTTTTGCTTTAAATTAAAAAAAAAGAAAGGCGATATTTCCATAATTTCTCTCTCTTTGAGTTTTTTGTTTGTGTACAGGAATGCTATTGATTTTTGAGTGTTGATTTGTATCCAGCTACACTGCTGAATTTGTTTATTACCTCTAGTAGTCTTTTAATGGAGTTTTTGGGGTCTTCTATATAGAGTGTCGTGTTGTCTGCAAATAATGATAATTTAACTTCTTCTTTTCCTATTTTTATTCCTCTTATTTCTCTCTCTTGTCTGATTGCTTTGGCTAATATTTCCAGAACTATGTTGAATAGGAGTGTGATAGTGGACATCTTTGTCTTGTTCCTGATTTTAGAGTGAAGGCTTTCAGTTTTTGTCCATTTAGTATAATGTTGCTGTTGCTTTGTCATAAAATATGGCCTTTATGAGACTGAGATACATACCATCTATTCAGAGTTTCTGTAGGGTTTTTATCATGAACAGATGTTGGACTTTATTGAAAGCTTTTTCTGTGTCTATTGAGATGATCATGTGATTTTTATTTTTGGCTCTGTTGATGTGGTGTATTATGTTTATTGATTTGTGTATGTTGAACATCCCTGCATTCCTGGAATAAATCCCACTTGGTCGTGGTATATAATCTTCTTGGTTATTTGCTATTTGCCAGTATTTTATTGAGAATCTTTGCATCAATGTTTATTAGCAAGATTGGTCTATTGTTGTCTTTTTTGGTTGGGTCTTTCTCTGGGTTTGGTGTCAGAATGACATTTGCCTCCAAGAATGAGTTAGGGAGGACTGTTTCTCGTTCAGTTTCATTGAAGAGTTATGGAGTATTGGTGTAAAATCTCTAAATTTCTTATAGAATTCAGCCGTAAATCCATCATGACCTGAGCTTTTCTTTGTTGGTAAGTTTTTTATCACGTTTTCAATTTCAATAGCTGATATTGGGTTATTCAAAATTGTTATATCTTCTTGATTGAGCTTTGGTAGTTCATATGTTTCTAGAAATCTGTCCATTTCTTTTGTTTTTCCACCCTAAGTAAGAAGAGATTTTTAAAGTAGGTGTTCATGATTTTTTGAATTTCCATGGGATCTGTAGTAATTTCCCTCTTTTCAGTCCTTATTGCTTGGATTTGAATTTTTTCCTTTTTTTTTTCTTGATAAAGTTGGCCAGAGGTTTATCAATTTTGTTTATTCTCACAAAAGACCAGCTCTTTGATTCATTAGTTCTTTGTATTGTTTTTTTAGTTTCAATTGCATTAATTTCTGCTGTAACCTTTACAATTTCCTCTCTTCTATGAGCTTTGTGTTTGGCTCGCTCTTCTTTTTCTAGAAGCTTGAGATGTAGCATTAGGTTATTTATTTGTGTTCCATTTTCTCGATGTTACTATTTATTGTTATATATTTCCCTCTTAGGACTGCTTTCATTGCATCCCATAGGTTACAGTATGTTGTATGTGCATTTTCTTTGTATTGTAGGTACTGTTTTATTTCTTCTTTAATTTCATCTGTAACCCACTGGTTATTCAGAAGGTTGTTATTTAATTTCCATGTATTTATGCAGTTTTACAGGGGGTTTTTGCCATTGATTTCCAATTTTAGTGCACTATGGTCAGATACTACACATAATTTCGTTCCCTTTGCATTTAGTTAAGAATGCTTTATGGGTTAATACATAGTCTATTTTGGAGAATGTCCCATATGCAGCTAAGAAGAATGTATATTCTGATGTGGTTGGGTGGAACATTGTAAATATCCACTAAGTCCATTCGCTCACTGGTATGATTCAGTTCTTTTATTTCTTTGCTGACTTTTTGTCTAGTTGATCTATCTCTTTGTGACAGTGGGGTGTTAAGGTCTCCTATTACAACTGTGTTCTTGTGTATTTGGTTTTTCATGTCCATTAGTATTTGTCTTATGTAGTTGGGTGCTCCTATATTTGTGTGCCCTTGATCTTGTGATGGGTAGGATCTTCCTGAAATCTGAGATGCCCTCAAGGCATCTTCTTGTCCCTATAGGAGCACTTGGCTTTTTTTTTAATGGCCCTCATCTCTTCAGCAAACACACCTGTTTGGGCCTTAACTTTTCAGATGATTTCTTCTGGGTCATAATTTTAGTTTTTAAAAATTTTCTTTTCTGCCTTTTGTCCCCAATTCTTTCTATAAATCTAGCTGAAAGCAAGATGCCTTGTCTATGTGACAGTCTGAATGAAATCTTGAAATTTCATCTACAAATTTATTAGTCCACTGCTCTCAGTCTCAATTTCCCACAAATTCTCAGGATGTGTGCAAAACATCAACACAGTTTATACCAGAGTACAACACCCATGGCCTTTAATACAATTTGTCAATGGAGTCCTTGTTTCCAGTTAAAACCTTCTAAAGCTGGCTTTTACTGTCTACATTCCTGTCAGCATTCTAGTTTTCTAAGCTGGGATGAGAATTACCCATCAAGCTCTGCTTACAGCATTCTATAGCTTCTCTAGCCTGCATTTCCAAACCTTTCCAAATTCCTACAAACCAGATCAAGAGGTTTCTGAATCTTATGGTTAGATATACTTACAACAATGACCCACTTCTCTGATATGGTTAGATATACTTATAGCAATGACCCACTTCTCTGATATTAAATTAAATTTTTGCATTAGTCACTGTCACTTGGCCCCCAAGCCTCATGAATTATGGACTTGACCAAATCTAGCATTTGTAATTGGTTCATTGTCTGGCACTCAGATTGGTGGTATGAGTGCTACACCCACCTAGGTCTCAGCAATGGTAAAAAGTAACTAAGACAGAATCTGATACTAGAGGTGTGGGGTTGTGCTGTGATTATACCTAACCATGTGGTTCAAGAGTCTTTGGAAATGGCTTGTAGGAAGAGTTTGGGAAGGCTTAGAGATGTCGCCCGAAAGAGTGGCATTAGAACAGCTTAGGCTGTTCTATAGAAGACATTCTGGTCAGAGCTCAGGAAACCAGAAGGCTGACAGAAAGCTTACCAGTAAAGACCAGGCTTGGGAGGTTTCTGCTGGAAAGAAGGACCTCATTAGCTGTTGGACTCCAGACTTTGTGTATTATGGCTTGGCAGAAAGTTTGTCTGCATTTTATTTATGTCCAGAGACTTTGCCTGAGACTAAGATTAAGGGCAGAGGACTGATTAATCTGGCAAAGGAAATTTCAAGGCATTATATAGAGTCAGAGGGATGGCTATTTGGGGTGGGGCTTTTAGCCAGATTTATGTTGTGAATCAAGAGCAAAGAGCCCAGCAAAATGACTTAAAACATTGTGAGTTTGGCCAGAACAGTGTGGACTATAAAGATAGAGCTGAGACTTTGATTGCTGAGAAGCAACAGAGAAATAAAGAAGATGGCCAGGAGGCATCCCAGGAAGCATCAGGTCTCCATCCTTTGAAGCCTCAAAACTGCAAAAGTGAAAGACTGCTCAGAGGAGAAAGCTGCGGAACATCATGCTCCAGAAGGGCAATGGAGAACACCTGAAGATACAAAATGTGTGGCATCCATATGACGTTCCAAAACTGTGGTAGCCACACCAGGTCTCAGAATGGCAGCAACATGGAAAAGCTTTTCCTTACAATCAGGATCGCAGAGCCCAGCGATCCAGGTGCTTGACTTCTACAGCCAAGAGAAAAGCCTGGCTACTGCTCCAGCTGGCAGTAAACTTTGGCAGCATCTACGTGGCACTGATTTTGGGTGCAAGAAAAATGCATAAATTCTGAGGGTTAGATGATTTCCACCCCAATGACAAAAGACCTGGGAGGCCAAGTAGTGTGCCCCTGAGAGGGCAGCATGTAAAGATGTAAGGATGAAGCCAAAGGTGCAGTGCAGACCCCAGAAGTTTGGAAAAGCCAGGAATGTGGGTGATCGAAGGAAAGCTGCAAAACCAAGCAGAGGGAGCTTAAGAGAGAAGCTGAGGGAGCTGAAATTCCTGGAAGTGCCATAGGGATGAAATCACCCAAGCCTTTTGGAGCCTGCAACCAGATTGCTTCAAATGCTGAGATAGAACTCTAAGACCTAATGTTTGCCCTGCTGGATGTTGTATTTGCCCTGCTTTGTATTCCCATTTGTAATGTTTGGAATGGTAATGTTTATTTGTGCCTTTTCATTTTAGAAATGTTTAACCTTGTTTCATTTGTACAGGGGGTTACAGTTAAGCCATAGATCTCAGAAGAGACTTGGGACTTGAACTTTCAACAATGATGAACCTTTTAGGACTTTGGTAACTCTTGGAGATGGAGTAAATATCTTTTGTATAAAAGATGTGCATGAGTCTTTGGGGGCCAGGGGTGGAATGTCATGGTTTATGTCAGTGGCCCCCAAGCCTCAAGAATTATGGACTTGACCAAATCTAGCATTTGTGATTGGCTCATTGTCTAGTACTCGGATTGGTGGTGTGAGTGCTACACCCATCTAGGGGTATAACCAGCATACAGTGTAACAGTGGGAAGAAGGTGTGTCTCTTTTGCCAGTTCAGCCATGCTGCTTGCAGCAGCCATGAATGGCAGTCTGCCATCCACCCTTCCTCTCATAGCCAACTGAGTATGGACTGATACCTCCAAAATTGTGAGAAATAACCTTTCCTTCCTTCATTTTGGGCATCAGGTATTTTTTCAGGTATTTTGTCTCAGCAACAAAAACAATCACTTTCTAGTCAGTGGATCAAAATACCTGACACTTTCAATTTAAAGGAGAAAAGATTTAATTTGATTCACAGTTTAAGGGAATTCAGTCCATGATCAGCTAGCTCCAGGACAGAAAGATTAAGGTACAAGGGCATGGTGGAGCAGTGCTGCTTAGTTGAGGATGACCAGGGAACAGAGGACAATGTCAGAAACAAAGGAATGAGGGACTATACATATACTTCAAGGCCACAGTCCTATCTGAATATAGGCAGAAATGTGTTCCACCAATCTTCCAGGTGGTCCTAAGCAAATCAAGTTGACACGGTACCCCAGCTACCAGAAAGACTTAGCCATATGATCAATTTTGTTAAAAAAAAAAATGAGTCTCGTTTTCTCTTTTTGCCTTGTATGAAACTTTCTTTTGTTTCCCTAGTTGTTAAATTTTTATTTGATCAAATTTATGCATATGGGTTTAGTCTAATATTTTCTCCTTTTGTAATGGCAAGTAGAAACATCAAAGCAACACCCAGGATTTGGAGATTTATTTATGTCGACAGACAGTGACTGATATTATTCCCAAAATTCCCTAATGTTATTGCTTCTAGTTGGGCCTTGTCTCAGAAGATCACATGTAATATGCCCAGCAAAGATTTGCTAGGAAAACTAAAAATGGGAGAAAATGTAACAGCAAATAGCCCCTCTAACCGGCATACTCAGGTTCTTAGTTGTCCAGGCAATAGTTCCTCTTCCAGGTCTGGTTGCTTCTGTCTCTTAGAAATGGCTGGTCACTGTGATGCATAGCTGGTCACTATGATGCATAAACAAATCCCCAATTGACAAGCCATTCTGTATAAACCAATCCCCAATCTACAAGCCATTCTACCTCTGTATTTTGTACTTGCTTATGTGTGACTCTCCAGTTTGGGGGGAATTTTTGGAACCGTTTTGTTGCCTTATCTTCTCATGTTTGTATTGTTTGCCCTTTTTGGTGAGATTTGTGGGTTATTATAGTGTCTGCTTTTCAGTGATGGGCTTTGGGTGTGGCTAAACAGTAGGTCTTTGCCTTTGTTCTATGATCGTACTAGCTCCATTAATTTGGGAGGTGTAGTGTAATTGTCCCAGTACCATTTTCCAGAAATGACCTGCAGTATTATTGATGGCACAAAGACACACTGAATATTAGGATTAAGTCAAAATTCAGTAATAGTCACCTTGGCTTTAGCAACAAAATTGGCAACAATAATAAAGTCAAAAACACTCTGTGTATTGACATACTATAAGAACCAATGAAAGCTACCACTGCACCAGCCTTAAACATAGAAAAGATCTAGAATTATTATTCTAGGTACAAAAACAAACCAAATATTGTTGTACAGTAAATGTCTACTAAATGTAACAATTATACCATAATTAATAGTAAAAAAGAATTCAACAATAGCATAGTTATCTATCTAAAGTTTAATAAAGCTTAATAGTAATATTAGTAAAGATGGAGTTAGCATGGAATGGGAGAATGAAAGAAGCAAAGTTTGAAAAATAAAGATGAGAAGGAGAGAAAAGTGTAAAAGAGTCTATTAAGGAGTTTAAAAATATAACTAGATAAAAGCAGAAAAGAACAAAAAAGAAAAATGCACAGCCTCCTCCTACAGAATGTGATTAAAAATGTAAAAAGGAGTGAGTCTCAAAAAATTCCTCTGTTTGTGAAAGAATGATTTCTTTCCTGGGTTTGCAATATGGGAATCCAGCAGCTATAGGGGAGGGATAGTCTTATTTTGTTGAATACTATTTTGTTTCTATACTCATGTGTCAGCAGAGATAGGTCCTCCTCAGAGTGAGCCCGGTTAAGCTTTTCAGATTGCTTTGTTCTTTTCTTTATGTTGTGTTGTGTTTCTACAACTTCCCTAGTTTTCCTAACAGCTCCCTCTCGATTCTCAGAGGTCTACTTCAGTTTTCCAGGTGTCTCAATTTGAGGTCTCATAGCATCTGTATTTTGCTGCCAGTCTCTACTGCCCATTTTTAATTCTCTGCAACTTTTACTATTCTTTAAAAACAAAATCTGCTAAGGTTTTCAGAATTTTTTCCTAGGCCAATATGCCTTTAACTTCAGAGAGTTGTGGCAGTGTCTTATGTTAAGTTGTGTAAGAATTCTGTATGTGGGCCAAAATATAGCTCAGTGGCACAGCTCCTGCCTGGCAAGCGTGAGGTCATGAATACTGAAAACAAAACAAAACAAAACAAAACAAAACAAACAAACAGACAAACAAAGAATTCTATTTGCATGTGGAAAAGAAAAAAAGATTTTCCTGTTCTCTGGATCAAACTCAGGGCTTTGCTCATGCTCAAGTGTTCCACCAAATTACATCCTGTAAGGAATGAGAGACAAAAGCAGAGACCATTTGACAGGCTTTTCTGAAAGCAACAAGGCATACTGTTTAATATCTGGGTGCAGACAGACAGGGCAATAACGCCATCTATAGGGAACACAGAGAAACAGGCCTTTTTTATAGGACTGAAAGAAGGCAAGGGACATTAGGCAAGAAGTTACTAAACATCAGTTATCAAAGTTCTCAGGCAGTCTTGTACCTCAATGAGCAAAGTTCTTGAGGTGTCCAGTGTAAATTTTCAGGAGTCTCCAGATGTCTGGGGACCTGCAAGATTCCCTGTCCTAGCTTATCTCTCTTATGGCATCCTGTGTTTGCCCTGACAGCCTCTTCAGTACTGAGCTGTGTCCCTGCTGACACCAGTGCCTCTGCTGACAAACAGATTGAGTGCTGGGAGGATCATATCCTATTCAAGCCTTGTACATCATTAGCTTGAAAGGATTTCTAAGAGTATGGCAGAATGAAGTATAATTAGTTAGAGTGGGCATATGGTGACATTTTCTTTTATTAAGAGCTTCTTCAGTGTTCCTACTATAGATATCTGCCCAATAATTTTAGAAATAACTTTTAAAATAATATTTATTTGCATGAATAAATTGTGTTGTAGATTGAAAAGGAAAGTCAGTGCTATACTTACTATAGTGAAATTGTTAAATCCATATTATCTCTCATTTAATTATTCATACAACTGAATTATTTTTTAAAATTTTTTTTTAATTTTTAAAAATTTCTTTGAGCCAGGGATTTAGCTCAGCAGCTTAAGCACCTGCCTGGCAAGCATGAGGTCATGAGTTCGATCCCTGCTACAAAAAAAAAAAAAAAAAAATTGAATTTATAAGGAATTTGACTTTTAGGTTTCTGTTTCTTGTCAACTTCCATGTCCAAAAACCTCCTTATGGCTAGAGATTTAGCTCAGTGATATAAATGCCTGCCTGGCAAGCATGAGGTCAAGAGTTCCATCTCTGGTACAAAAAACAAAAACCCTTATGTAACACCTAAGCTTTATATCTGATCAAGAACTGATGGGAGGTTTTTGTTTTTATTTTGTACTCTCAAGATCAGAAATTTGTTTTCTCCAAGTTAGTTTATTTCTTCAGAGACTAAAATCAGACTTTTATTGTTCAGTTAAAATAACTTTTTTTAAAAACACAAATTGAATAAGAAATAATTGCTACTATTTATTTGATCCACTGCTGCATGCTTTATGCAAAATCTTTCATTTAAGGAGACAATGAGTATAGCATCCCTTTTTAGAGTGAAAAAAGTTTGAAGTTTATAGAAGATATTAAATACTGAAGTATTATAGGACTATTATGTGATAATTTTGCAATTTGAATGTAGAAATGTCCTACTTCCAGTCTACTGTGGTACCTTAGTTCACAAACTTAATTCTTTCCACAATTCTGGAAAAGATGGCCACTTTTGTGTTTGTATGGGTAAGATGGCCTTGTTGGTATTCGTTATGTGATCCGAGTTCTCAAACAAAAATATAATTTTGCCAAATGCTGTTTGAGAACTACATTGTATGTGGTTCACAAAAGGGTTTGTGAACTAAAGTACCACTATATTTTACAAAAACACTGACTACTTTTTGAAGGCCGTTCTTACTGGTCCCCCTCCTTGTTTTCCCCAGTCATTCCTCTGGTTTTTGTATTTCATTTTATCTCATTTCATTTAGCATACATTTCTTATATTTCTCTTTCACATATTGATGAAATTTATGTCTTACCCTTTCTTATGTAGTCTATAATCCTTTCAGAAGAAATTTTGAGTCTTTGGATATTTGACATCCAGAATTATGTTTGACATTAATAGGCACTTAATATATATTTTAATTTGTTGGTAAATTAATTTTATTAAATATTATGAGTTTTCTCATAAAAATTGGAGAAATTATTTCTTTTACAAGATAGCATAATGAATTTGATTCTATAAATGCTACTCATTTTAGAACAATACATTACTGAGTTTCATTAATATTCCTGTAAGTGTCTGCCAGATATTTTTAGAAATAACTTATTGTAGTTTTAGAAATAACTTTAACAGGTTCTAAAAATGGATGTGTTGAACTTTAGAATTTATTTTTATTTCTTCAGAATTTATGAATCCTTTGGATGTATACTTAATAGTAAAAGGATCATAAGAATATCAAAATATTTCAATGTAATATTGGGAATGTTTGTGTAAGCTCTAGAAATTTTAAAGAGTTTTTAATAATCACAAATAAACATCAATATACTTTTTTCAATAATTTTAAATTGTAGGATTAAACCATTGTTTCTATTTATTTTGCACAAAATAGCTGTTGGTGTAGAAATAAAGGCTAAATGCCTAAATGATATACCTGCATTACTACTTTATTCTTAGAAGATACTAAATAAATATTATGTTTATAATGTATATTCCTCAGAAATTCTCAGTTGGGTTTTTTTTTTCAGTTTTTAGTTTTTATTAGTATATGTTTACATTATATAATGATTAATTTTATTGAGAAGTCAGTGCATGTACATAACAGATCTCAGTTCTTTTTTCCTCTCCTTTCTCTCCCCTCCTGCTACCCTCCCTCCGTCTCTTAATTTCCTTTCCATTTCAAAAAAATCCCCCTACTTCCTACTTCTTGCTGTGTTACTATTAGCATAACTATAAATACCACTTCCTTATATTTATTAAAAGTTTAGAATCTTCAGATTGTTTAGAATTTAAATTGAAAGATTATATATATATATATATATATATGAATGTATATATTTTCAGTGAAGCAAATTTTATTATCTGTACCTTTTATTCTTTTCATCCTCATTTATGTTGATATTTTTTATAATAAGGGCTCTTATATTAGGTGAATTATATTCATATGTTAAGAAAATTTTGCCAAAACTTGCAGGAATTATAGATTGGGTTGAGTTTTTTTAAGTGTTAGATTAATATTTCTCATCACCAAATGTTATAATTGATAAAAGTTAAAATGAGAGGACTGAAAGTGAGTATTTTAGAAGACTACTCTTTAGACCATTTTATAAAACATCAATAATGCAATGGAAATGAGTTATTTAGGACTACATGACCAAGATAATGTTTACATATGAGTCCAAAGGGCTTGTTTTTTTGTATTTACAGTTTTATCACCAGCACTTATCACAATGCCTTGCTCAGTAACTGATTGAGAAAGAAAAAAACTACTTGTACATAAAGTGCATAAAATGATCTTGTAGCTTTTTATTTCTTCATGCAAACATAAAATTCCGAAGTATTTTGATACATTCTTTTTAATAGTTGGTGGCTAAAGGAGTAAAGATTTCTGATGTTTCTCCACCTTTGGGACACCATGAAACAGGTGGCTCTCCATCAAAGCAACAGATGAGATCTATTATTTCTGTAACATCAGCTTTGAAAGAAGTTGGTATGGTAAGTGTTCTAACATTTAAAAGTTATTTAAAAGTAAATTTAACAAAATTGCATTAATTTCTAATGTATCCTTTGGTAGTACCAAGAGAAAAAAATTGCTTCTTAGCATTTACTCAGAATCTGAGCCTTTCTGCTCAAATTTTATGTCCAAGACTACATGGTAGATATTTATATACTCAGCCCTCTGTTTCTGAGAATTCCACATCTGCAATGTCAAAAATATTTGGAAAAAAAAGTAATATTGTTAGTGATGTGCACTCTGTGCTTAGGCCTACCATGATCACATCTGTACTGAACATAGACTTATTCTTGCCATTATTCCCCAAACAGTATAGTATAATGATTATTTACATTGTCCTAGATGTAATAAGTATTCTAGGGATTGCTTGCAGTCAGTATATAAAGGATGTACATAGATTCTTTGCAAATAATATGCCATTTTATATAAGAGATGAGTATGTGTGGATTTGGTCTTTGCAAGAGTGGGGATGTTTTGGAACTCATCCTTTAAGATTCTTAAAGAGGGTTAAAATGACTTAAAGAGGGTTTTAATGTAGAAAAGAATCATTAAAATTAAAATGATTCTTTTCCACATTAAAAGAATATTAAATGAATAAAATATATACAGAAATGTACTGAAAATAAAGCAGCAAACATTTTTATACCTCAACCCTCATCATTAATAAATCTTTACATTTAAAAATATTATTTCTCGCTAGGCTTGTTGGTACATATCTGTAATCCCAGCAGTATGGGGGAATAGACAGGAAGATTGCAAGTTCAAGTCTGGCCTGAGCAACTTAGTGAGACCCTGACTCAGAGTAAAAAATAAAAAAGGCTAGAGATGTAGCTCAGTGTGAAGGCCCTGGGTTCAGTCCCTGGTACCCTCCCCCAGTTCTTTGATACTTAAATAACTAACTCTTGGACTTGAGTCCACATGTTTACATTTTCTTGAAATTTTGTGACACAGTAAATGGTAGAGGAATCAATGGAATTGCACTTAATTCATCAATTACTGCCTTCTACTTTTAAATCTCTATATGCCATAGAGGTTGTAAAATAGAGAAACATGGACAAGTAACAAAGTTTAAACTTAGAAGCATCTTGCCAGGTTTCTAAAGTAAAGATACTGGTAAGAGTTCTGGGGTTCACACAAATGGGCTTATGATGTAGAATTTCTACTTATATTTCAAAAGAAATAAAGGAAAATAGTATATAGAATCATAAAATACATTAACTCCTTTTTCTCCTTTCCTGTTGATCATGTTGATGCCTTTTATTTGTTTAATTTCATTAAGTTTTTTTAAACTACAGAATTTATTGATTGGTGCACTAATCTTTACAGCCTTTGTATTTATCTTGAGAATAAGACCTAGTAGGAAAATCTGTTTCTCAATCACACTTCAGAACTTCATATAGCAAACTATTGTTCTTCAAGTAGGTTTTGTCTCTTTTTCTTCCTCATAACGACTTTGCATGTACTACATTGTTCACTTCAACTTTAGATACCACTTTGTGGTTTCCTTCCTGGTATCCAGTCTTATATCTCAAGTAGGTGTTCATCCCTCTGGTTGTAGCAACTGGTAATTCCTGACCACTTTACTGGGTAAAATGTTCCTTGTCTCATTTACATGTATTATTTAAAAATTGACCATTATACCTGTTTTCAAATGTTAAAAACTTGAGGTAATCCATGTAATTAAATTTTTTTCTTATTGTGTTATATTGATAAACATTGCTTATTTACAGCTTTGAAAGCTAGTTACTGAAAGTCTTGAAGATACCTTTGGCTTTCATAGTTTTCATAACAACTAATTTCTTTTTTTCAAATATTTTAAATTTGAGGTGGTCTAGATTACTTCTACACTAATCAGAAAACAAAATATGTATTGGTAATACAACAAATGACACAGAACTCACTGTTATCCTCTTTGAGAAGAAAGCCAGTCCTCAATTGTGTCTGATGCTATGGTTTAAATGTTTAATTCTATGGCTTTAAAAGGACATGAAAAAAAAAAATATATATATATAAACATAAAGACAGTTTCAGAGTAACATAGCCTATCTTGAATTAGTTTTTTTAAATTTTTCCCATTGACTTTAAGTTACCAAAAATTAAATGCCAAAGAAGAGGAGGATATAGTTAAACATATAAGCAGTATTTCAAATATATGAAAAATAATTGAGAATTGGCCCTTCCATATATCGTCTATTGATAATATTTAAATATTTATCATTACTAGCAATAAAGGAAGCTGTATTAACAATTTACAGGAATAAAGTTCACAGCAAGCAATTTGATGTACAAACAAATGTAGCAAAAATACTAGCTTTTTTTAAGGTAAACTTTCAATATATGTTCTGTCAAAGCAATGACAAAGGTAGACTTTTAAAATAACGTTGTTTCTTATTCTGTAACTATCTGTGCTTTAGGACAAAAGTTTAATTGATTCCCAGGAAACTTCAGAAGAAATGGGAAAAACCAACAGTGCTGTTTCAGTAAGTGCAGCTCTCAAAGCTTCTGTCAGTCATTTAACTTAATCATGTAGATTCTAAACTGTAGCATAACTGTTTCAGAGTAAGCGAGAAATACTACGTAGGTTAAATGAAAACCTTAAAGCTCAAGAAGATGACAAAGGAAAGCAGCATCACTTGAATATTTGTGAAATGATTGTTACTGAAGACACCAAAGATAATGAAGAGGAAAAATCATTTCCATCTGATCGAAAGAAATGGGAGATAGGAGGTCAACTTGTGATTCCCCTGGATGAGTTAGCACTGGATGCGTCGTTCTCAGCAACTGAAAGTATGTATAAACATGTTAATGTTATATTTTGTTTTAGCCTACTTATAAATTGTAGACTGGCCATCTGAAGGAACTGACACATGGCTTAAGAGAACCAGGAAGAATTTAATTTTGGTTTTTCTTTCTATTAGTAGAGAAGTACTTCCCTTTCCTAGTAAAGTGTAAAAAATGTACGAAGTGATTCAATCTTAAGAATAGCAAAGATTTTAGGCAGAATTGTATAGTATAAGAGAGGAAATTAATGTTACATATTTAAATTGTGCTAAATAATTATATTAAGTAATTGTTTTACTTTAACCTTTTATGCCATATTATATTAATCTGTTACTAGGAATAACTCTTATCTTATTTTTTTATACTAGGGTGTGAACCCTGTGCCTCACACATGCTAGGTAACTGCTCTGCCACTGAGCCAGATACCCATTTCACTTAGTTTGTTTATTCATTCATTAATTTAATTTATTGAGACAATTCTGACTAAATTGCCCAGCCTGGCGTTGTGTTTCTGATCTTCCTGTTTCAGCCTCCCATGAAGCTAGGATTATAAGCATGTACCTCCATGCACAGTGAGAAATGATTCTTAATAAGAACTAGAGAATGAACTTCGATAGAATCTGAAAAAAGTCCCTTAAACACTTAGCTGGGATATTGAAAACATCTAACTTAATGATTCATTTATCTAGCAATAGTTGCTGAGTACCCATTACTTACTTACAATGTCCTGTGTACCAGGGATACAGCAATCAACAAAACAGAAGCATATGTGATCTTGTGGAGCTTAAATAAAGGCGAGTCTGACCATGAACAGGTTTAATCTTAAGTAATTTTTAATGAAATATTTTTGTTGAATTTTATCTTGTGCTCAAGAAAAGCCTAAGACTTGATAACATTTATTTTGCTTATTTAATGATTTTTGTTATTTATTGTATGCCACCTGTATTTAAGCAGTATCATATGATAATTGTTAAAACATAGTTGTTTTTTTTTTCTTATTTTAGTGAGTAATACAGAACAATAAAATGAAACAAAACAAAACAGTAGTAGCATAGTAGGAAATCCACAATCATTACTATATTACATGTTGTTGTACTCTAAATAGTTACCCAGACTGGTGGCCCTAGGCCTACAAAGTCAATCAAACATAAATGTCAGGTTACTTCTGTATTTCAGTTACTTTGGTAATTACCATCTCAGCCTGTGTCACTTTCAGTTGCTTACAGGTGGGGGTGGGGAAGGGCAGAGGCAGCTTCTTCACTGTTTCTCCCAGGCCAATGGGACCTCTTCAGAGCATAAGGGGAGGCTGCTCGACTTCCTTACTGCTTCTCCCCAGCCTGCAGGGCCCACACCAGCACACTGGGAGGCTGCTCGGCTTCCTTGCCACTTCTTCCCGGCCAGCAGGGCCCACACCAGCACCCAGAGAAGCTGCATGGCTTCCTGGCTGCTTCTCCCTGGCCAGTAAGGTCTCCACTAGCACCCTGGGAGGCCGCATGGCTTCCTTGCTGCTTCCTCCCCAGCTGACAAGAGTCCTCCCCTTAAGGAGGGTAGAATCTACTGGAAAAGGTAGCAAGTAAAGCGGCTACTGTAACCTTAGTTATTTTGTCATCTCTGGGATAAAATACTGGCCACCCACAATTTAAAGGAGAAGCTAATGATACTGGTTACTTCACCACTGCTTTGGCTCATGGTTCAGTCCATAGTAGGCTAGCTCCAAGGTGGAAAAAGCATGGTGAGAGGAGTCTCGGAGAAAAACAGGTCATGTGAAGGCAACCAAGAAACAGAGAAAGAAGAACAGTGCAAGGGTGATAGACCCTTCCAGGTCACACCCCGGTGCCCTACCTCCTAAAAGCAGTCCGCTGTGCTACCCCCGTGATCCAGTCACTATATGAAAGCCGTGAGTGCTTGTGGTCTTTGAGGGACATTCTTGATCTAAACCTTAACAAACACATACATGGGTATAAATCAGTCTTGGGAAGCCAAGGTAATGATTTCTGGAAAATGTGATGTGCAGAGGGAAAGAAGTAGCTAATCCAAAGACAAGCAGAAAATCGCCAAGACACAGACTATAGCAAACACATGAAGGTCAGGGTACTGGATACAGGTCAGCATGGATGATCAATGTTCAGAACACCTGACAAAGGCTGGCAACCATGAAGCCTTGGAAGGGCTAAGCAGAGCCAGTCATGAAGGTGCCTCTGTGTTGATTCTAACAAACAGTGCAGAGGTATTCTGAGTGTATGGGGAGACTTTGAAACAAGGGTCAGCAAATGTTTTCTCTAATAATGGCATGGTAATTATTTTAGGCTTTGTAAGCCTCTAGGTATGTATTGCAACTTCTCAACTCTACCAACCATAGAACAAAGCAGCAGTAAGCATGGCCACAGTTTTATTTCCAATAAAAATTTATTTATGAGCTGGGCATGGTGATGCATGCCTGTTATCCCAGCACACTGGGAGGCTGAGGCTGAAAGATCACAAGTTTGAGCCCAACAGGGACATTGTAACTCTATATAATGCCTTCTTGGTTCGTGTTTTCAGTGTCAGTTCATTTGTCAAAGTTTGTTAGTCTGTTTGGATGTACTTGGCATGTGCGCCCTGACTGATCTGAGATCTGGGGAGTAGTCAGTTCAGTTTCTAGAGCCTTTGATATGCTAGATAGATCAGATATGTGGGTGCATGTTTGGAGGGTATGCAGAAGAAACCATAAACAGCCTATGGGCTCACTTTCTTGGATGTTGGTCTCTCCTCTATCTCCTGGTGTTCAGCTCCCTGGGTCTCCTCTAAAAAACTGAGACTTTAGTTATTTGTCTCTGCTTGTATTCTTGGATCTATGTGGCCAGAAGTTAAGAATAGCAACAAGGGTGGCCCTGCCCTCTTGGTACCATGACTCCACCTAGCAGAAAGGAGGTTTTTCTCACCCTGGTTTTGTCTTGTGTGGGTTCCCATTTTCACCTGCTCCTCTCACCATCATGGGATTGTATAGAACTAAGAAAAAGATAAAGAGATTTAAGAAAAATATTGGGAGATTTTGTTTTCTGTCTAAGCCTTAGGCTTTCCATTCCCTGTTGCTCAGGCTGGCACAAAAGAGCTGTTCCTGGAGCTCTCTGTGTTTGCAACCTGGTACCTGCTTTTGGAGTTTGCTGTTTGAATCCTAAAACCCAGGAACACTGGCTGACATCACCACTGCTTTGCTGTTATTTCAGTTTCAGTCTTCTACTCCAGTGTAGCAGCTTTGTGCTTTTCAGAGTTTTAAAGTAGCTACTTTATACATGTTGTCTTGTTTTTTGTTTGTTTAAATTTGGATGGGTGTTTTGAGGGGGAAGGGTCTGGTGTTTGGTTATTTTGTTTGTTTGTTTGTTTGTTTGTTTATTTTTACAGTACCAGGAATTGAACTCAGGGCTTTTCCACTGAGCTACATCCCCTGCTGTGCATCTCTGTCCATCTGTTTTTCCTTCCTTCTTTCCTTCCTTCCTTCTCCCTTTCCTCCTTCCCTTTTTCTTTCTCACGTTTTTCTCTCCTCTTATTTTCTCTCTTTCTTTTTATTTATTTGTGTGTGTGTGTGTGTGTGTGTGTGTGTGTTCTCCTACACCAAGCACTTTTCTTTCTTTAGACAAAGAATCTCACTAAGTTACCCAGGGCAGACTCATACTTGGAATCTTCCTGTCTCAGCCTCCGATAGTGTTGGAATCACAGATGTACACCACTGCACTTGTCATATCCTGGTCTTTGTAGCTATATTTAATGGGAGACACAGTTCAATGTGTGCCTGTTTCCTCTTGGTTGCAGCAGAGCCCTGTCTTTTAAAGACATGTAAATTTTTAAATGTCTTTTTGTGTTTATCCATTCAGTTACCATTTCTAGTACTCCTAATTTCTTTGTTTAGACCTGTATTTCCATGTTACTGGCATGTAATATTACCTTGGACTGAATGGCTTCTTTTAACATTTATTGCAATAAAAGTGATGGATTCTTTGTACTTTTACATATTTTTCACCTTAATTTTTAAAAGATGTTTTCCGTGGGAGTAGAGTTCCAGGTTGGCAGTTTTTGTCTTTCAGTGCACTAAAGATATTGCCTCCTTCTCTTCTTATTTGCATTGTTTCTGACTGAAAATTTGTTCTTATCTTTGTTTCTCTGTGTGTAACATGATTTAAGATTTGTCTTTATCACTGATTTTGAGCAATATGATTATGAAATGCCTTGGTTTAGTTTTTTTTTTTTCCCCCTTGGGATTCATTGAGTTTCTTAGATCTGTGGGCTTATAATTTTTGTCAGATTTGGAAATTATAGGTATTATTTGTTAAAATATTTTTCTGTGCTTCCTACCCCTTCTGTCCTTTGGGGACTCAAATTTCACTTGCTGCCCTGCACCCCAGAGATGTTCTTTTCACTTTTTTTTATGTCCTTTTTTTGTATGTTCCCTGAAATCTTTTTATTCCCTGAAATCCTTTTAGCATTCTTTTCCTACCTTCGGTAGCTTTCTTCATTCATTCTGATCACCACCCCACTAATAAAGTTACCCTCTGCAGATTTCTGAAATTTTCTATCTACTTTCCCTGGTCTCCCAAGAATCCCAGCTCTATTCTCCAAACTCAGGGAGTCTGCTAAACTCTGCTGTGGTTCCCTGTTCTTTAGCTGCAGCTGAAAAACTCTCAAAGCAGTAATCCAGGGCAATCATAGGTATCAGCATTTGTTTATTTTCTCTCAGGGACCTGTAGTCTTCAGTATCTGTTGTCTAATGTCTTAAAACTACTGCTTTATATATTTTTTTTGAAGCTTTGGTTATTTACAGAATAGTATATCTACAGTTAACCTATGACATCTTAAAGCAGCAGTTTTTAGAGGACATTGCACTAAACTTCACAAAAGTTAATATAACCTTAACTAAGTTACTGTAGGATAATGAAAAAAGAAAGCATATTTAAGAGATACTAGAAGGCAGACTTGTGAGGCTTCATGTGAAACTCTTCTAAGAACTCATCAGAGGAAGAATTTTGAAACTAAAGAACAGACAGAGTTAGAAAAATTAGAAGACTGTGGTTTGATTCATAAGGAAAAAGGACTTCGGAAGAGAGATGACAAATTGAAGGCTGAAAATTTATACTGGGTTTGTCACTGAAGAGGCATGGTGATCTTGGCAGTGTTTAGAGTACTAGAGGCAGAAATAAAATCCAGTTAAGAAGCTAATGGAAGGAGAAAGTAAAAACGGAGAGTTTAGAACCTTTTAGGAAAACTAAATTATGAAGGTGAAGAGAAAGGCAAGATAAGTTACTTAGAAGGGATGTAGGGTCATTGTAATCATATGAAGAAAGACTTGAAATTATTTTATGCTAATTAGAAAAGGAAAGTGCATTATGTCACTTGCCCATTTTACCCTAATTGATTTCCATTCGAATTAGAATAAAAATCCTTTTCACAGTTGTTTGTGCCTTGCCAACTGTCTCTCCATTTCCTTTTATTTGTCTCACTGTGAGCTGCTCCTCACATTTCAGCTCTCAAAACACACCAGGCTTCCCCTCCCACACACACACACACAGTGCTGTTCCTTCTTTACCAAGTGGTTTATGTAGCTGCTTATGTCTTTTTTCTGACCCTGTTCTTTGGCTATCATTCCATTTATGAAAGTCTCCTTCATAGCAGAATTCTTCAAAAGTGTTAACTAAAAATATAGTTACCTGTTTGTAATTCTAATTCTCTTAATGTGAAGCCTTTACTTTATGTATTTGAAGCATTTAGCATACTGCTTTCTACCCCTCTCCCTGCATGTACACACTCTTGTCTACTCTCTATTAATAGTAGAACTTTATTATTTTTTAAGCTATTTGCTGCATTTAAAGAACTAATAATATACTGTGATTATTCTCCTCCTGTGTTTAGTATATTTTATGTTTCCTTTTAGAATATAAATGTTTGACTAAGCTTGTCTGATTTGCAATGTTAAGTTTTGAGCTCTCTAACATGTAGCATACTTTTATACAGTAAATAAAAGGACACATACTGCTACTTTTGTGAGATCTCTGAGATCGTGGCACTGGATATGATTTAGAGCATCTGAGGCAAAACAGAAGGAAGGCTAGGAAAATACAAGTATGTTTTGCAGGAGCTGAGAAAAATCACTTCTTGATTTTCTTGACAAAGTGGGAACAGTCATGAGTAAATGAAAACCATGAGAATTGGGTAATCAATTATATTTGTTCCTTAGAAATAAAACAGTAATTACCTAGATTTTTTTTTTAATCAGCACCGGGAATCAAACTCATGACCACACGCTTGTAAGGCAGGCTCTTATGCTGCTAAGCTAAATCCCCAGCCCCAACTACCTAGAATTTTGAGTGTTCATATTGGACTATCCCAGAGAAACATGTGGACCTATCGTTACCTGTTACTAGGTAACTACTCCAGGACTCATTCACATATGTGTGTGTAGGCACATATATATGTATATATGAGAACATATATTTCTCCATTTATTTTATATTATCCTATATAATATTTATATTACTTATATCATTTGTACTTTTCTGGATCCTACTTATATATTTTTATTTGTGTCTTATAAATATTTGTATTACTACATAAAAAATTATTTTTTCAAGACAGGTGTAGTGGCACATGCCAGTAATCCCAGAATTTGGGAGGCTGAAGCAGAAGGATTGCAAAGAGTTCAAGGGCAGCCTAGGCTACGTAGCAAAACCCTGCCTAAAAAAATACTATATTTCATACTCATGTAATAGTGCATTGTATTGCCAAAAATCATTTACTTTCCTCAGTATTGCATTGTAAAAAATTTCAAATACATAGCACAACTGTTACAATTTCACAATGAATAGTACCACATAACTTCCATTTATATTCTATCATTAACATCTTACTTTGCTTACATAATCAATATTATCCTTCTGTCCATTCTGTCTTACTTTTTAGTACAGTTCAGAGTAAATTGCAGATATTGATATACTTTTCCCTGAAGATAATTTTTAGAGTTCTATATTTATTTGAAAGCTTCTATTTTTTATTAAATGTATGAACACATCATACATGGACATTTTCTGAGTTTCAACAACTGCTTGGCCCTACGTAATCTAAATCCCTACCAAAATATAGAACATTAACATCACCCCAAGAGATTCCATTTCCCTATCCAATCAGTGTTTGCCCTTTGTCTCCAGAGGTGTTTTTTTTCTTTGTAGATTACCTTTTTTTCTTTAAAGAGGTCCTTATGTTCTTTTGTGTCTGGTTTCTTTTACTCAACATAAGGATTTTTGAAATTCATCTGTATTCTATTACATTTCTTTTTAAAGTTTTTTTCTTTAAATTTTACTTTGATATTGATATAGTCACTTCTGTCTTTTAGAGTATTGTTTATGATTCAATTTTATCTCTGACTCATTAGCTGTAGTTTATTGTTCTGTTACTGCTTTTTTCTTTAGAGGTCATGGTTTGTATCATTAACTTATAACCACTTTCAAGTGATTTATTACACTTCAAATATAAGAACATTACAACAGTATCCTTGCAGTTGTTCCCTCTCAGCTTTTGAGGTCTTGCTTTGTTTGCCATTGTATTTTGTCATATCTCAACTTTAAAAAGACCTAAATAATATGAGATAAAGTTTTTTGTACTTCGCATGTGCTTAGCATGTCCAGTGCCCTTTACGCTTTTGTGTAGAGCAGATTCCCCAATGGTGTCATTTTTCTTCTGCCTCTAAGGCTACCTTTAAGAATTCTTCTAGTGCAGTCCTGCTAGTGATGAATTCTTTGTTTTCTTAAGAGAAAGAATAGGTTTATTTTACCTCATATAGTGGTGAATTCTTTTAGCTCTGTAAAAGGTTTTTGCCTGACTTTTGCAAATATTTTATAAAATAAAAGTGTAGTTGCCATACTCTTCTACCCCGCCCTGAGACAGGATCTTACTTTGTAGTTCAGACTGGCCTTAAACTTGCTTATGTAACCCAGGCTGGCCTTGAACTCACAGTGATCTTCCTGCCTCAGCCTCCTGGAGTGCTGGATTATAGGCGTATGCCACCACACTGGGCTTTAATGTATTCTCTCTTTTACTACTTTAATGACATTACTGTCCACATTATTAGTGATGGGAAATCTTACGTAATTCTTATTCTTGGCTTTATTCCTCTGTATGTAACGTCTT
Organism: Hydrochoerus hydrochaeris; assembly: GCA_004027455.1. Lineage (NCBI taxonomy): Eukaryota > Metazoa > Chordata > Mammalia > Rodentia > Hydrochaeridae > Hydrochoerus > Hydrochoerus hydrochaeris. The sequence goes on along the minus strand of PVLA01005224.1, from coordinate 23,894 downwards.
GGTATTCTCTAGCTGCTTTTCAGATTTTTCTCTGTAGCCTTGGTTTTAGGGAATTTGATTGTGATGTACCTTACTGTCATTTTCATCATGCTTTTCTTACTTGGATTTTGTTGAACTTGTTGGGCTTATGGATATATAGTTTTCAAATTTAAAAAATTCTACAAGTTCAGTATTGTTAGTATTTTTCTTCTAATTACCATAACCAATCTTTCTCTAGCTTGTTGAATATATGGAACTCGACTATAATAACAGCTATAAATGTTCTCTCTCTGTTATTCTAATCACAGTTATTGGGGAATTTGTTTTAACTGGTGGACTTTTCTACCACTTGTTTATGGGTTGCATTCTCATCCTTCGTGTATGCTCATGTTCTTTGGGGAGAACAAACACTGTGAATTTTAATTTGTGGATTCTCTGTATTCTTGTGTTCCTATAAATAGTCTTAGCCTTCGTTGTAGGACATAATTTAGTTTCTTGTGAATAGGTTTACCCATTTTAGGTCTTGCTTTTAAACTTTGTTAAGTAGAACTAAACAGTGGTTAGTCTACAGCTCATCTTTCCTCTTTACTGAGTCACAATCTTTCTGAATAATCTTTCTGATGCTTTGTGACTTATACGTATTTCTTTCCTGACTGATGGAAATAGAACTATTTCTGCTCCTACATAAGCTTCAACTATTATTTCACTACTGTTTTCAGTAGTCTCTAAATTGCAAACATGAGCCACTTTGAACTCCCTGAATTCCCTGTTCTATTGCCTCACTTCAGAAAGACCACTGACTTCCTCCAGGGTTTCTGTCCCTGCATGGAAGAGGTTGGACTTTATTTTTTTCTTGTGAATATGCAGATATTTTGTTTGTTAAAGAGCTTTTACTTAGCCAGGCTCAGTGTGCAGCCTGTAATGCCAGCTACTCCAGAGATTGATACAGAATCACAAGTTGCAGCCCAACCCAGGCAAATTAGAGACTTTGTTTTAAAATAAACATAAGAAGGTAACAATGCAAAGGCCCTGGGGTCAATCCTGAGTACCACAGGGATAAAAGAGAGCATTTATTTCCCATTATATTTCTTTGACACCTTCATCAAACAGAAATGAATTTAAATTATGTATCTATTTTCTCTCCCCTGTTTTTATACTTTTAAAAATTATTTCCATATTTTCAGTTGTTTATAAAAAATATTAATTGCTAATTTTTGCATACTTATTTCATGAAACTGATATGTTAGGCTATATCAACTTGTATAGAGTACCACTGAAAATCTATATAACTGAAGATAGTTGTTGTGGTACACACCTTTACTCCCAGCTACTTAGTGTGAGATGGGAGGATCACTTTAGCTCACAAGTCCAAGACCAGCCTAGGCAAAATAGTGAGACCTCTGCATTAAAAAAAATCTATATTCTTATACCCTGTCATCTATATTCTTATTATATCCTGTATATTACTCATCGATATGTACATGCTTCATGTTTTACTATTAAATGTTTTTATGATTCAAACTTCAATACATAATTTTCTTTTTTCTTTTCTTTGCCTTTTTTTTATTTAAAGAAAAACAAAAGCATGTAAAAGGTAGAGGTAATACAGAATTCCAAAAAAAAAAAAAAGATAGACAATAAGAAATCACTAGTTAAAATTACATATTGTCCTCTTAGAAATAGTTGCTCAAGTTACAAAATTAAAGCATACAAAGTAGATAGTCAGACAGTGAGAGTGTAGATTTTTGCCTTTTTTGAAACAGGGTCTCTTTATGCAGTTTAGGCTGGCCTTGAGCTTTTTAGCCCAGGCTGGTCTCGAAGTTGCAAGAATCCTCCTGCCTCAGCCTCCTGAGTGCTGGGATTACAGATATGTGCCACCATGCCCGGCTAATTTTCTATTTTCCATTTCACCAAATTTTATTAGAATGGTATAACCAAAGTTGTTTTTTGTTTTTTGTTTTTTTTTTTTTCTTACTGGGAAATGTCAGTTGCCTACTTATGAAATATAAGACAAATTGTGTGTGTGTGTGTGTGTGTGTGTGTGTGTGTGTGAGACCCAGCACCATTGTTACATTCCCAGCTATCTTAGTTACTTTTCTCATTGCTAAGACAAAATACCTGACATCAAAGCAAAAGGAGAAAAAGTTTATTTAGCTCACAATTTGCAGAGGTTTTTATCCCTAGTTGACTGTTCCAAGGCACATGGGCATGGCAGAGGGGCATTGCAGAGGAGAAACAGTCCATGTTGTGGCAAGCAGAAGGGGGCGAGCAGAAAACAGTAGCAGAAGCAGGGAGCCTGCCTTTCCCTGTTATCTCAGCCAGGCCATAAGTCTTTTAGGTGGTGTTACCCACATCCAGGATGGGGCTTCTGTTTTCAGTAAATCCATACAAACCCAGACCAATACTAATCCTAATCAGTGGACTAATTTAGTTCCATGCATTTTAGGCCTGGTATCACATATCCTAGACCCACCCAGCTCTCAAAAACCTCACCCCTGAATGCGTGAGGCTTTGTAGGGATACCTAGATACAAGCCACAACATCAGCTATTTTATTTTTATTTTTATGTTATTTTGAGACAGGGTCTTACTAAGTCACTAAATTGTGTATGCTCAATTCAAACTTGAGATCCTCCTACCTCAGCCTCCCAGAGTGCTAGCATGTTCCATCATACTCAGACATAAAATAAAACAAATTTTCTTAGACACACCTTTTTCTACTTTTTAACTTAACTATGTATTTATCTTAAGATTTGTTTTCTACTTAATGTCTTTTTGATGTAATTGCTTTTTCACGAGGTACTCATTTGAATGAAAAGCCCCAAACTGTCATTATTAGTATGTTCTGTCATTGAAACTTATTTGTATCTTTTTGTTTGTTTTGTTTTGTAGAACATACAGTGGGAGAGGTTATTAAATTAGATCCTAGCGGATCTCCAAGAAAAGTCTGGGGGAAAAGCCCTACAGATTCAGTTCTAAAGATACTTGGAGAAGCAGAACTTCAAATTCAAACAGAACGATTGGAAAATGCAACTATGAAAAGTGGTAAGCAGAAATTAGTTGTTTTTCTTATTAGAAGTAATATCATTTAAAAACTTGAATGCTTAAGGTGTTTCAACTTTAAGTGAATTATTTGAAATAGATCTTTTTATTATTTCCTAATAATATAAAAATATTTTTATTTTCTGGAGAATTGTCCTCATTGTAAGTATTTTTGTTTTGTACTGGGAATCAAACTCAGGATCTTGTACTTGCCAGGCAGGTGCTTGTGCTGCTGAGCTATATCCGTGGCCCAAAATATTTAGAACCCTATGATATTGTTCTGTTTTGTTTTGTTTTGTTTTGTTTTGTTTTGTTTTTTATTGTGGGTAAGGGAATCGAACTCAGGATCTTGCACTTGCCAAGCAGGCACAGTGCCACTGAACTATATCCCAACCTAATTAGCCTTGAATTTTGATCTAATATGATCTGGATTGGATCTAAATAAAAAGGAATAGGAAATATGCATAGGGAGCTGGAAAAGTCAGAACAATGTTTTCCATGAAAAAAAATATAGAAGAAAAATATAGGAGTCTTAAGATGAATGGTGTATATTTTTGTCTTGATTCAGAAATTAACAGATACTTCTAGTAGTTATAACAGACATTATCCTAAGAGTCAGAAGGGACAGTTGTCCTGAGGCATGAAAAAACACTCATTTCCATGAGTCATGTGGGTTTTAAGATTATAGCTATGAAGAAGGAAGAGTGTCTATGCATGAAACAGGAATTTTCAGATTAAACAACTTGTTCATTATGGTAAGGAAATTGAATGTAGTTTCCCTCTTTGGAGAAATGTGTGTTGTTGACATGTTCTATAATGGAATTGGCCAGATGCTGAGTTAGCCAGTGAAATAAGCCACTGTGCACATTACTGAAGGGGCAAAAGTAGATTGCCACTGTCTTATCAAGGGTCAGTCTCCTAGACATTGATCTCATCTTTTCTCCTCATCCTCTTCCTCTTCTCCTCCTCCTTTTCCTCATGCTCCTCCTTCATTCTTCTTCCCTTCTTCTTGTTTTTTTTGAGTCAATGTCTCACTATGTGGTCCAGAATGGCCTAGAATCCTCAGCAGTCACCCTGCCTCAGCCTCTCGAATGCTGGAATTACAGGTATACACTACCATGCCCAGCCCTATTTTTTTAAATAATAAAGGAAAAAGACAATTTGAACAAAGTAGTATATTTAATCAAGTTTTTTTAAAAGAAGCAAAAAATACAAAAAAATACAGATTTGCAATTTTTCACACTCCTATCAGTAAATTGTGCAACTGCATAAAAAAACTATCAAAAACAAGAATAGTGGGGGGTTTTTTGTTTTGAGACAAAGTCTTGCTATGTAGTTAAGGCTGATCTTGAACTCACTGTATATAGCCCAGGCTGACCTAAAACTTACATCATTCCTCATACCTCAACCTTCCATGTTGGAGTTACAGGAGTATACCACCAGGCCTGGTAAGAATAGTACTAATAGTAATATTATACCTTAGTCTGGACCTGTTTTTTGGAATGCCTGCTGCCTTATTGAGGACAAAAATGCCTCTAGTCTCTAAAACATTTTTTGAATTAACATTTTAAAAAATTCAGGTCACTTTGTATTTTGAAAGTTCTATGTATATACATACCTATTAAAACTCTTACTTTAAAAGCATCAGATTCTGATTTCTCTTACATAAAATTTTTATTGCTTAAATATATATAACTTGGTATTCAGTAATACTTAATCAGTGTAAAATAAAGTTTTCATTCTCCATATTCATCAAACTCTATCAAGATTGAATTGAAACTGAGAATTTACTTGTCTGACCTTTTAAAATTCAGTTCCCCAACTATTTATTGAATACATATTAGGTGAGCACACTATTATACATGATATTATTATCAGACAGGATCTAAGAATGTTCCCAAAGAGGTGTTGCAAATCTCACCTTGCTCCCATCAGTTCTTGACATTATTGCAGAAAAGCATTTCAGGATATATCAGTAGGCTGATTTGTTTGGCAAAATTAGAAAGAGAGAGGAAGGGAGGGACAGGGGGAGAGAGAGAGAGAGAGAGAGAGAGAGAGAGAGAGAGAGAGAGAGAGAGAGAGAGAGAAAGAGAGGAGGGAAGGAGGATGAACAGGAAGAGAAAGAGGAAAGAGAGTCCAGCTTAAGCCAACTGGCACACAGCTTAGATGAAGATCACACTGGCCATTACAAAGGAAGTTAACAAAGAAACAGAGGCAGCTTTAAGGATCTGGGGTGGGCTACGATCTGCTTGAGCATTAACTCAGTTCTGGTTTTGTACGTTGTCTTTGGAGAAGCCTTTATCTGCGTAATCCAGTCTCCATGAGATGCTTGTTTCTGCTTGGGACAGGTTCACTTTTGTAGAGGCTCTACTGGAATCATAGGTTAAAGGCAATTACTGGAAACTCCTGGGCCTGCATTGGTAGTTGAGTGTCCAGTAAATCTCTTATCTCAGTGTCCTCAGTCTTGAAGGGGAATAAGATAGGTTATTTAAATTTAGAGCTACTCAACCTTGTATACATATTGACAGCTTTCAGATAGATAGTCTTCAAAAAATTAACATGTTCATGTGGAGAGTTGAGAAGGGATTTGACCCAAAGATTTCAAGTAACTGAGGAGACAGATAGTAAATGAAGATCAAGTTTTGTTCTACTTTTAGTAACCTATTGGGCATCTGTGGAGAAAGTAGAGTTACTGGTTTAATCATTGTTTTTTGTTTTTAGCAAAGACAAACTTTTAAGTCCCTGGCAGCCTCAGAAGAAAATACAAATCATAGTTTTAATGAGTACAGGATAAGGACCCAGGAGTTTATCCTTTGTCTCCATGATCTCTGTCCTCAATATGGTGCATTTACAAAGAGAAAAAAGATCATCTTTGCACTTAAGAGGAAAGATACAAGTGGAAATAAAAAAAGAATGATAACACTGCATGAAAAGGTCAATAATAAAGAGTATGTGTGACATACAGAAGTAATCCAGAGATGTTTCAATAATTAGCCTTATCTTGGATAGTCAACAGGGACTTCCCAGAGTTGTTATTTGCCCTGTTTCTGATCTTCTTTCTCCAACTCCATTACTTGGAAGAATACACTTTGTACAGGCATTTTAGAATGAAGAAGTGACAATTCTTATCATCATGGGAATCACATGTGGCAACATTGATGTTAAAGATGTCATGTGAAATGTTTTGGGGCCGTGGATGAGGTGACTTTATCGGTACAGTTTCACTAATGATAATACAAGTATATGTGGCCCTTTTGGGTCAGGGAAAGACACAGAGAGAGTAAGTGATTTGAATTAAATTTCTTTTGAAAGAGCCAATTAAGGTAGATGTTTTTACTGCATGCATCTGATGGCTGTCTGTGGCTTGCCCTCACCCACATGTGTCTTTGAGTTTGTGAAGATGCCTTGTCAACTTGTCCTGTCCACAGTCCAGGTGTGCAGGGGCAATGGCGTAGGTTACCAAGAGGCAGAAAAAAATACCTAGAGACAGCTTGTGAGAAATAAGACTTCTTAAAGCATCAACAAGAAAGGACATAGTTGGCACTTCCTAAAAGGAAAGGATATAGCCTAGTATCTATGGGCCAGAGAGAAAACTGCCAGCATCTAGGGGTATCAGGTTGGGTAGAAAAATGACCAGAAATTCTAGGGGCAATATCATTAGTTTTCAGTTGAGAAATCACAGAGAGAACTTGAAATGCCTAGTGGCAACTGCATGAACTAAAGCACTCCACAGATTTTTTTCTCTAACTATTGTTGGGAGGGGCTTCTTGGAGTAAACTGCAGAGCAGTTGCATCATTAGCTTGCTTTGTTCTGTGTGATCAGCATTTCAAGGAACATGTGATTTAACATAGAGACAGGCAGGCAGTTTCTATAGATATCATTAGTTCCCTCAGTTTCCAGTGCCCTTTAGATAAAACAACTCACAAGCACTTGTGTACAACCTTTTTTCCCTAAGGAAAATAACTGAACCAAGGGCAGTTCCTGTAAGCTCAGTGTTCTGATAGGACCAAAGGTACACAAAGGGCGCTCTTGCATTTGGGAATACATTGTATTTATTCATTTTCCATTACTAAAGCAAAATACTTGTTACTAGATAACTTATAGAGAAATAGAATCTTTTTAGTTCACAGTAGATTGTAAGTCTAAACAGCATGTTGAAGGCTCTGGCAAGGGCCCTCCGGCTGCATCACCTCATGGAGGATGGTACCATGGCAGAACAGTTTGGAAAGAGAGATCATATAGTGAGATAAGAAATGAGAGTGTTGAAAGCTTATTCTTTTATAATGACACTTCCATGAGGACTAACCTGGGTTTCAGGTGAACCAGATCAGTTCCTTCCAGAGGCAGCAGCCCCCAGTGACCACCCATTAGCCGTTACCTCTTAATATCCCATCACCTCTTAACATTGTCACACTTGAAGTAGTAGAGGGAGAGTGAAATACTTAAAATTATAAATTTTGAGGAGCTATAATCTATGATGAGGTCTTGAAGACATGATCACTGAAGTGACCAAACTAGGGTGAAGACTAAGATAGGGTGGGATTCAATGTATGGAGAGGTCTAGATATTGAAGGTTATTGATATAAATTAAGAAATAGTATAATTAATTATGAAAGAATTAATATTAGGGAGTTTATATGATATAAATTAAAATCTTCAGCAAACAAATAGGGAAATGACCTAAGCTTAGATGATAGATTTTTATGTGGTAAATCTGTTCTCTCCTGGCCCGGAGAATTTCAGAGCTGTTAGAAGTAATTAAAGTATCAGTTAACTATAGGTGAATAAAGCAATTAGTTAATAATTTTTAAAAATGCTATTCTGATACACATATATTTTAACCACTCTACGAATTATATATATTTGAAATGAAATTTGACTTAATAAATTATTAATTTCTAATTTATAACAGAGTTTAATAATCCTGTCATAAGAATTCAGTAACTATCATTGTAAGTAAAATTCAAGTCATTTTGAGAATTAGCATGATTTTTAATTTTTTTAGAGATTTCTCCTGGAGAAAAATACAGACCTTTAATCATTGATGAAAAGCTACAATGTATTTCACAAGAAATAAACTCATCCATTACTATTGATTCTTCTGCTGAGACAAGAAGTCCAAAGTTTAACGAAGTATCTCCACAAACGTTACTAGAACCAAAAGGAAATATGGAAGGTATGTTTTAATGGTCAGAATAACTTAATTTTACCAGCATTGTGATGCACACCGGAGGCTGAGACTGGAAGATCACAAGTGTGAGTCCAGCCTAGAAAACATAAGTAAGAGCCTGCCTCAAAAAATAAAAGTACTAGGAATTTAGTTCAGTGTAAAAGCCCTAGGTTTAGTTCCAAATGCTGGGGGAAAAGAAAAGATTTAATAAAACTTAAAATGAAAGTGTCAGAGATTGAGTCAATGTTCAGTGAATGTGATTTTCCTAATTCATGTGCCTTTGTCCCAGAGTTCACTTGATGATTGATATTCAGCTAGTGATAAAGCCATCTAAAGGATTCAGGATAGTTTCACTGCTGTCTTGTAGGGTATAGCTAAAAGCTGATTTACAATGGACCTCTCTCCCTCTTCATGTAGTCATGACTAGTCTAGATTCAAAGGAAGGGGAAACTTTTGAAAATTTTGCAGCTATCTTTAATCTGCCATAGTCTGCTCTGCTCAGTGACCAAAAATATTTACATTCCTCCCACATGCAAAATACATTCACTCCTTTTTTTAATACCAGGAATCAAAGTCATGACCTTGTGCTTGCCAGGCCGGTGCTGTGCCACTGATCTGTATCCCTGACCCCTTTCACCCCATTATAACATTAACTCAGAGTCTAAGATGATGCCAAAATCAGGCCTGTGTGCTGAGGTTTTTTCAGATGAGTTCTTTACTGTCATTCCAAAGATCTTTGAATGAAAAAAATAAGTGATTTTGCCTTCCACATGGCAATCACACAATGGAGAGAAAAGCCCAGAAACACCTTTTCAAAAACAAGGAAGATGAGAAGCACATGGCTGTCATCAGTCCACAGAGACTCTGACATCTAGACTAGAGTAGCATTGTCTACCTGATTCCTTTGCACCAAATGTGGGTACCCTCAAGGGTTCTTCTCTTTGGAACACTTTCTTCTGTTAATACTTCTGCAAGTAAAATTTCTAAAAAATTTTGTTTTTACGAATGTTACTAGCATCCTGTTGTTTTGTTTTGTTGTTTCATATTTTGTTTCGTAGCAGGCTATTCCTTGCCTTGCCTGTGAGGATGCTCTGTGACAGTTCTCTAAACTCCTTAGAAATCTTTTCATGCAACAGAAGTGGTGTGTAGGGCATGCCTTTGGATCTTTTATGCCATAAGAGAAGATCTTAATGGTTTTACTCTTGACTTCATCTTTGCCCTCAAGCCACATTTTACTGCCCTAAATTTATCTTTGTTTTGAGGACCTATCTGCCTTTGAGAAGCTGTTGCTGCTTAGAAGGAATTATCCTAGGCCTTCTGTATCTCTTCTAAATTCTGCTCCTTATCTCAAGAGTCCCTTCTTCAATCAGTCAGTCTCATTTTTACTTTCTGAAAGCCTACTAGAAGCTAACTGTGCCCTTTTGATAGCTCCTTTACTAGCCATCTTAGTTACTTTCTCATTGCTGGCACAGAATACCTGACATCCACAAGTTAAAGGAAAGGCTTATTTTAGCTCACAGTTTGTAGAGGTTTCAGTTCCTAGTCAGCTAGCTCCAAGGTAAGGCAGCATGGCAGAGAAGAAAGAGCTCATGACAAGGCGGGCAGGAAGCATCAAGCACTCGAGGGGGTGTATAGACATGCCTCACCCATGAGGTTTTACCTCCCAACATCACACCCAGCTATAAACCCATCAATGCACTAATCTGGTCCATTATCACACACTCATGATCCAGTCCCATTTAGAAGTGCATGAAGGCTTTGGGTGGACATCTAGATATGCGCACTAGCGCCAGGTGACTGAATCCATGGAGTACATTCTGTTTTCCACATTATTACAGGTATCAAATATCATACCTCTGAATCCCCTTTTCTTCAGCCTGTAGTAACCATTTTTCAGGGGCTAGTCTCCTGGCAACAATCTCCTTGGACTTACATCTGCTGCTGCCCAGTATATGCTATAGGCTTTTGTGTTAACACACTTTCAAATATAAAATTCTGTTTCAGTTATCTGTTGCTATCTATTGCTACAACACTAAAACTTCATAGCTTAATATAACTATTTTATCTAGTAATTTCATGAATCAGGAATTGGGAAAATTTTTCTGTTTCATGTGGCATCAACTGATATTCAGTGGTATTCATCTATCAGCTGAGCTTATCCAGAGAGTCCAAGATGACATCTCTCTCATACTTGCCCTCTTGGCAGGTTCACCAGGATACCCCTCATTGCTGTATGGTTTCTCCAGGACAGTTTAACTCTTTTCATGATGGTTCTTGGGCTTTAAAAGCCAAGCAGAAGCTTCCAGCTCTCTTATTAAAATTTCAGCCTGGAGTTGGGATAGCATAACTGTTTTCCATTAGACTAGGCAATCATAGTGCCACCAGGATTAATGTGGAGGAGAAACAGCTTCCCCTAGTGAAGAAGAGTGTCAGAGACCATGCAACCAATGAAGATCTTTAATTCACCAGAGTAATTTAAATAACCTTATTTATAGGCTGGACATGGTGGCACAGGTCTATATTCCCAGCACTTGGAAGCTGACGCAGGAGGATCACTGGCAGTTCAAGGCCATTTTGGGCTACAAAGTGAGTTCAAGGCCAACCTAAACTGCATAGTGAAACCCTATGTCAAAAAAACAAAACAAATAATCCTATTCATTAGAATTATAGTTACTAGTATCTATGGAATAAATGTACTCCTCAAAAATTCATACAAGATGTGATTGAAAAATACAGTAAATGTTTAAATTTAAAAAATTATTACAGGGAAAGACACATTGCCATTTATCCTATTTATAATATTCCCCCTTGCTTTGAACACCCTTTTATGCCATTATTCTTGCCATTTTCTGAAGCAATTCTGGAAATTCTCTTTTGTGAACATCTGTAGTTTTGCTGTTGTGTCTATCTTAATCTCCTCAGTTAAAAAAAAAAAAAAGATAATTGCTTTCATGGTCATTTTGATTCAGATTCATGCTGAAGAATCTGAGATTGCAGGCCAGAGATTTAGCTCAATGGCATAAGCACTAGCCTGGCGAGTGCAAGGTTGTGAAATCAATCCTTGGTACCAAAAAACAAGCAAACAAAAGAAAGAATCTGAGGTTGTGTGGTACCAGACTCAGTGAATAGAGTGGAGAGGACACACCATAATGTTTTCATGAGCCTGCCTTTCCACTGGATGGCACTTGACAGTTATATTCACCATAGTTTTGGTCAGACATTGTAAAGACACTGATGAAAGGACCTGACAATTGTATTCACCAAAGTTTTGACCAAACATTCTAAAGATACTTATGAAAGGAATTGCTTCATAAAGTGGCAAGAATGGTAAGTGTGTTTGAATGACAAATGTGGGGGATCAATACAATGAATTTTCTACTCTAATACATGTTTTAATTTAAACTTTCACCATATATATATATATATATATATATATATATATATATATATTTTTTTTTTTTTTTTTTTTTTTTTTTTTTTTTTTGGTCTTTTTGACACAGGGTCTCTCTATGTAGTTTGGGCAGACCTTGAGCTCACTTTGTAACCTAGGCTGGTCTCGAACTCACAGTGATCCTCCTGCCTCAGTCTCGTGAGTGTTGGGATTACAGGCGTGAGCCACCACGCCCCACTTCACCATATATTTTGATCATAAATATGGTGAAATCTTAAATGTGACATTTGGAGTTTTAGCTTTGGGAGGTAATTAGGTCAAGAAGGTGGGGCCACGTGAATAGCATTGGTATCCTTATAAGAAGAAACCACAGAGCCAAGTTCTCTGCTGTCTGCCACGTGAGAGAATACAAGGAGGGAAAGGCTGATTACAAACCAGGAGTAAGATTCTCCAAACTGACCATGGGACTCCCTGGTCCTATTCTCCAGCCTCTGGAACTATGAGAAATAAATCTCTTTTATTTAATGAACCTAGCGTATAATATTCTATTATAGCAGACTGAGGTAGAATAGTATTTTAAGTACTTTTTAAAAATAAGAAATAGATAAAAGAAAAAGAAAAAAAATATTAGACATATAATGAAGGCTCTCTAGCTGAGTGTTAGGGTCAGCAACTTTCTCTACAAAGAGCCAGATGGTAGATGTTTCAGGTTTTCTTGGCAAAATAGTCACAAATCAAGTTTATAGAATAAGTTGATACTAATATAGCTCAAGGTACTAGAGAATATACATTAAAAAATAAAATAGAAAAGGATTTTACTCTTAAGTACTTATCTTGTATGAATAACCAAAACTTCATGTAAGGATAAAAACTAAGAGTTTAACAAATAATAGTTGTCAATCAAAGTAAGACAGATAACATGAAATTTTAAAAATGGAGAGAGAGTGTGTGTAGGTTCTAGGCCGAGAGAGAGAGAGAGAGAGAGAGAGAGAGAGAGAGAGAGAGATGATAGCATTTGCTTCATGATAAACTATATAATCTTACCTTAAAATAATGAAAAGAAGTTAATAAGTGAAACCAGAAACTCTCATTTCATCACTTATAACTTTCAGAAAGTAGCTAGATTAAAAAATGAGTAGCTGCTGGAAAAACAGAAGAGCGCCCTACTTATTATTATTTGAAAATAAAGGAAAATTAAGTTCTCAATATTATTATAAAATTCCAGGTAATTGGGGCTGAGAGAGGTTGAGAGAGAGAGTTTTAGGATTAAAATTTACTTTACATATTAATTGGTAATATTACAGTTTATTCACCATTTCAGTAATCACAGATACCTTTATTTTTTATTTTTACCTTGTTTCTGGCTTAATTTTTTACTGGTTGGCAGTAGTTTTGTCATAAATGGCTTTTTATCAGATTGTGGTAAGTTCGTTTTACCCCTGTTTTCTTCAGGATTTTTAACCATAAATGGATGTTGAACTTTGTCAAAAGCTTTTTTGCTCTATTGAGATGATCCTGTGATTTTTGCCCTTGCTTCTGTTTATGCGATGTGATACATTTAGTGATTCACATGATTCTTGCATGTCTGGGATAAAGCCAGTCTGGTCATGATCTATGATGTTTTTAATGATGAGTTGCATTCAGTTTGCCAATATCTTGTTGAGAGTTTTACATCTGTGTTCATTAAAGAGACTGGCCTGTACTTTTCTTTTTTAGTTGTGTCTTTGTCTGATTTTGGAATCAAGGTAGTGAGAGTAGTTTCCAGGAATGAGTCTGAGAGTAATTTTTCCCTTTCAATCTCATTAAAGTTTGGGGAATATTGCCATTAGATATCTTATTTCCTAAAGTTCTTGTAGGATTTAGTATTGAACCCATCAGATCCTGGGCATTTCTGAGTTGGTAAGTTCTTTATTACTACCTCAGTTTCATCGCCTGTTATTAGGTTGTTCAGGGATTTTATGGTTCAGTTTTGTAATTCATAAGTACCTAGGAATCTCTCCATTGCTTCTGAATTCTCTAATTTGGAAGTACAAGTGTTTGAAGTAATTACAAATAATTTGTTGAATTTCAGTGGTGTCCACTATGATTCCATCTTTTTCATTTCCAATTGCATTGAAATGGATCTTTTCTTTCATTCTTGGTTTGCTTATCTATATACCAATTTTGATTTTTTTTTTATATGAGTCTCACTATGTAATTTAGGCTGGTTGAACTCACTGTACAGCCTAAGCTGGCCTCAAACTCTTGGTGATTCTCCTGCCTCACCTCCTGAGTTCTGGGATTACAGGTATGTGCCACCACACCTGGCTTTATACCAACTTCTTTAACCATACTTAGAAAGTTTTCTACTTTTATTTCTATGAACAGGTTTCTTATGCTATTCATGCCGTCTTCTGATTTTTCACTAATTCCAGTTAATCATAGTTTAATCTTCTTTGTATCATCTGGAAACTGCTAAATTCATTTCCCATGATCTCTTGTTTTTGTTTGTTTTGCTTTGTTTTTTGGCTTTTTGAGACAGAGTCTCACTATAGTTCAGGCTGGCCTTGAACTCATTATGTAGCCCAGGCTCACCTCAAACATGGAACAGTCCACCTACCTCAGCCTCCTGAATGTTGAGGTTGCAGACTTGCACCACTATACCCAGCAATCTTTTATTGTTTTTAAAATATCTCTTGAGTATACATCTCCATCAACTCTATCCTGTGTTTTTGACACTCTTCTCACATTAGTCACTTCTGCTGCCCATACCTTCATTTTTTTTTAATTTTGAAGAAAATTAGAATCAAACAAACAAAACAGAATAGAGCCAATCAAAACAAAACAGTGAACACAACACAGGACTTCAAAACAAGACAACAGGAAATCAACAATGGCTACCCTAATGCCTCTTGTTATCTTCAAAGTAGCGCCTATATCATCAGATATAATAAAATCAAACCAAAGAAATAGAATAAAATCGATCAAAATAAAGCAAAGCAATTTAGGACTCCAAAACTAGATAACAGAAAGTCAACAATGGCTACCATAATATATTTGGTTATCTTTGAAATAGCTGCCTATACCATCTGCTATAATAAAATCAAACAAAACAAAACAGAATAAAACCAAACAAAAAAGAACAATGAAAAAAATACATGGCTTCAAAACAAGATGATAGGAAATTAAAAGTGGCTACCACTTTCCCTTTTCAGATGCCTCTCCCCCTCTTTCACTTTTTCAATATCCACTGTGCATTTTGGATCCCACTAACTCCCTCAGTCTATTATACTAGGGAAACAACACAATGTTCACCTATGTGACTCCAAACCATTTTACCCATGAGCATGATCTCAAGTTACATCTATTTACCTACAAGAATCTCTGGGTTATCTTTCTTTTTTTTTTAAATCGGTACCGGGAATAGAACTCATGACCGTGTGCTTACAAGGCAGGCGCTTATGCTGCTGAGCTAAATCCCCAGCCCTGGGTTATCTTTCTTTATAGCTGAGTAGCTTTCCATTGTATAAAAATGCCATATCTTTCTTATCCGTTCTGCAGTTGATGGGCAAGCTACCCCTGCCTTTTCCTTATTCCCTGTCACATGGAGCATTGCTTTCTCTTCTTTGACTTTCAGTCTAGGAATTTCCTTTTGAGTTAAATGTGTTTATTGTATAAAGCATATTGATAGATCCTGTCTCCAGATCCACTCTGCTTGGTTTTTTTTTTAATTGGTGAATTGAGGCTATCTATATTAATGGTTATCTCCTACATGTACTGGCTCATCTCTGCCTTGCTATTTTCCTGCCACTGGCTCCCTACTTTTCCCCTCCATTCAACTGCTTGCCCTGCTTAGTGATCACCCTATGTTCCTGGAACTGCAGTGGTTTTTTTTTTTTTTTTTTGGTCTTTTTGAAACAGGGTCTCTCTATGCAGTTCAAGCTGCCCTTAAGCTCACTTTGTAGCCCAGGATGGTCTTGAACTCACAACGATCCTCCTGCCTCAGCCTCCCAAGTGCTGGGACTATAGGCATGAGCCACCATGCCCGGCTCATGCCTATAATCACCATGGTCATTTTTATCTCTCTCTAGAATATCCTTTAATAGTCTTTGTAGAGTTGGTTTGGTGGTCATGAATTGCTTCAGTTGTTGTTTGCCAAGGAAGTATCTTGTTTCTCCATTAATTTTGAAAGATAGTTTTGCTGGGTACATCAATCTAGGCTGGAAGTTGTTTTCTTTCAGGACTTGAAATACTTCACTCCAACCTCTTGATGGTTTGTGTTGAGAAGCCTGTCAGGATTCTAATGGGTTTTCCTTTATAGGTGATCTCTTTCTTTTCTCTAACAGCCTTTAATATTCTGCTCTTGTGCTGAATTTCTGGGACCTTGATTATTATATTTCTGGGTGTAGATTTATTTTGATTATAGCGAGCTAGAGTTCTATATGCCTCACTTAGCTGTATGTCAAGTCTTTTTCCCATGTTTGGAAAGTTTTTGGTATTGCTTCTGTAAATAGTCCTATTTCATTTGTGTTAACCCCTGCTTTTTCACTGACACCTATCATTCTTAAATTATTTTTCTTTGTGTCATCTTGCAGCCATTGAATTGTTATTTCCTGGTTTCTTGTTATTTTTAAGAGATCTTTCCTTTCACAGTCACTAGTTGCAAACCTGTCTTCAAGGTATGAAAGTTTATCTTCAGTTTCTTTCAGGTGGTTTTGCCAGCTTTCAATGGAGTTTTTAATTTTCAGGATGTCTCCTTGAATCTGCTTCATGCATTCTATATCTTTCCTATATTGTTCATTCAAGATTTCCTTCATTTTCCTATGCTTCACTATTTTTTTATTGATATCTTCTTTAGATATGCTTAGCAATCCTTTTATTATGTTTTTCATTTCTCCTTTTACCTGAGATAGCATTTCTGATCTAATTTCTTTTATAGCCTCATGAAGTTGTTATTTTACTTTGGTTGCCATCTCTTTAGAAACTTCAGGTGTGCAACTTACAATCTCTTCCAAATTTACATCTTCTGCACTTGCTTTGAATGGGTTGGAGGCCAGACTGCCTTTTGCTTCTTCATCTTGACATTTTCTGGGTTCTTCCAGACAAGCAGGTTGTGGGGTCCCAGGTACTTACCATGTTGGCGGTCAGTCTACAATGTAGGGGAATGGGTCAAGTACCTGGGTTTCTCCTATCCTGGGTTACCAGGGTGGTGTTGGAGTGCAGGGCTGGTTTATCCAAACATGTGAGCTACTCTGAGGCTCCCCCGACGGTGGCAGGTGTGCAGTAGCTTAGCTGACCAGTTCTCCCGACCAGAGTTGACTACCAGTGCCTGATGGCTGCTGGCAGGCTCCTAGGGGTGTCTATGTTCAGTTTCTTTTTCTGGTGTTTACATTTCTGTGCTGATGTCTGTGTTGCACCCCAGAGATGTATTGGGTATGGGCCTGATCTTAACATCTGTGTGCATCTATGTAGATGTTGTCCTGGGTCTTGAAGTTCACTTCAGTCTTACATACTTACAGGCAACCCGCTCTCCAGGATAACATGAGAAGGACCCAGATTGTAAACTCACTGACTTCGAGTGAGTCTGCCCTCCAGGATGGAATGGAGTGGCACAGATCACAGACTCACTGTCCTCCACCCAGGCTGCCCTCTAGGATGGAATCTGCTACCCATACTTCAATACAATTTTTCCTCCTAGATTTGTGTGTTACAGTACCTTTTCATAGGAAGAGGGCATTCTTGGAGCTGTAACCTTTCCCCTAGGGGGATGGGATAGTGACTCCAGGATGATAGGGAATTAATTAGAATATCAGACTTTAGGATGTAGATGCATTTCTTTGATCCTTTGTCTTGAGGCCTGGACCACAGCAGGAGGTGTCTGTCTCCCCCACAGTTGCCAGGTGTCTGCACTGGCTCCATTGAGAGCCTAGCCCTGTCTCACAGCCTACAATATTTTAACTAACTCAGCTGCCTGCAACAATGTGTTGTCCAGGTGAGAGCTGTGCTTAGACTGAAGCATCACTCTTTTATGCCCATGACATGACTTACTCTCAGCCAGTAGTGGTTTTTACAGTCACATTTTTGGTTTGATTCTCCAGCAGTGTTAGGAACGCTGAGCAGTTTTTTTTTTGTTTTTTTTTTTTTTTTAGAGCTCCGCTGTTGGAGTAGTGGAAATTCGGAGCTTGGAGAGGTTCAACAATTGAGGTACCCCTAATTTAGCTGTTTGGCTTTTGATTTCCTCCCCATTGATGTCTCTTGGATCAGCTCTGGGGAAGGTGGGAGTTTTTGCAAGCATTTTGTTGCTTGTCTTCTCTTGTTTCTATTGTGTGTTGTTGTGCTGGGTACTAAGGGTTAGTTAAAATGGAAAGACCATCACTAGTCTGGAGTGCTAAGTATCTGCTTTTGCTAAGTATCTGCTTTCCAGTGTAGTGCTCTGAGGATGGCTAATAGGCCTTTGTTTCTATCCCATAATCCAGCTGTCTCCATTAATTTGGGGAGGGGTGAGTGCTGTATCCCTCTAACTTTCTCCAAGAACAGACTGCAACAGTGTTGATTATGCAAAATCAAACCAGATATTGGCATACAGCCAGACCCTGTCTCAAACAAACAAAATAATACTGATAACTTTGGACAGGTTAGGGAAAATGAAAGAAGTAAAATTTGAAAAAGACAATGAGAAGAAGAGAGAGATAAAGCATCCAATGAAAGAGTAAAAGAGTAAATGAAAATTAAGGGAATCAGATAAAAGTAACAGAAAAGAACAAACATGAAAAAGAAGAAAAGTAGACAAAAGGTAAAAGAAAAGAAAATAGAAAAAGAAAAAAAGAAAAATGGAAATGACTCCCAAAAATTCCTCCATGTGTTTGAATGCAGTCTTGGAATCAGATATGTGAGCAGGATAATGAGTCACTACTTTCCTATTTTGTTTCCAGGCTTACTTTTTGGGTATGAATGCTAAATCCTGCCCCACCATTCCTGCTGTGTGTGGTTGGTCAGTAGTGCTTGCCCTGTGGCTATATTCACTCCAGCTGCTCCCAGTTTTCATGTTCCTGTGTGGCCCCAAGTCACTTGTTTCTTTGCCTGGCTTTACAGCCTGTGGGTTTGTGAGTTGCCTCCCCTTCTTTCCCCCACCCTACCCCATTCCAGAGGCCCACTCTGTTCAAATACACCAGGCTGTGGCAACCCTCCAAGTCAAGATTAAAGACCAAGTTAATTCAGTTTTTTTGCAAAAAAATTTTTTTGACACTTTTTTTTTGGTTTCTTTTTTACTTTGCAGAACCTGATGATTTGGAAACCGAAGTTCTTCAAGAGCCAAGTAGGAAAAACAAAGATGGGAGTTTGCCATGTATTGTGAATGATGTATGGGTTAGTGAGGAAAAAGAAACAAAGGAAACTGAGTATGTTTTGTGTTTTTCCTTACATTTCAAAGCCCAGATCCCTTTTGTAATACCTTCTTAGAAATAATACCATGGTAATGTAGAATTATAATTTCATATCCTAATATTATAATATGCTAGAAAATAATTTTATATGACCAGTAGATGTTCACATGTCCAGAAATCAGTGAGTAAATAAAGTATATGAAGATATCCAGTAAAATTCTTGCCTACTTTGCTATTTATCCTGCTGTTTCCCATTCTTTCAGATAAGTTTTAATATGTATAAATAAAGTATTATCTTTTTTATAGTACAGATGCTAGTGTACAGTATTTTCTTATTTTTTGTCAGTAGTAAATCTGGGAAATTTCTTAATACATAAAAACCTTCTTTGGGCTAGAGATATGGCTCAGTGGGAGAGTTCTTGCCTTGCATGCACAAGGCCCTGGGTTTGATCCCCAGCACCCCCCAAATAAAAGCCTTCCTCTGTTTGTATTCCATTAAAAAAATATGCTACATCTCAAAGAATGTCCTACTTTGTGGACATTTGCTTATATCACAAAGGATGCTGCAATTAATAGCATTTTATGTAGAGTGATTTTTGCATGGATAATGGTAAGATAAAAACGTAGAAATATAATGGCTATAAAATACAATTGTATTTTACAAATTTCATTAGCAATTCAGTTATTATTCTTTCCAGGGATTGTAACAATTTAGACTGTCAGAATGTATGAATGATTGTTGATTAGCAAAAATTTCAACAAAGTGAAAAATTGTGTGCTTATAAGAGAAAATATATATAAAAGAGAAAAAGCCTTGCAAGAGAAATCATAAGATGCTAATGAACTTGTTTCTGTGTTGTAAATGCTTTCATTTCTGGTAAGCTGCGTCTTTTTAATTGATGTGACAGGTTGGAAGACAAAGTTGCCATTAAGCATAATGAAGCTTCTGAAGATGAAATCTTGAAGAATGTTGACCAGCTTAGTGAGGTTATTATAGGTAAATATCACTGCATTAATCTGATTTGTTCCTGGGTTGTAGTTAATACCAAACGGTTTTGAGAAACATATAAATAGTATATTTCTTACCAGTCATCATAGTAATTTTTAAAATGTAATAGGCATAGAGCACTACAATCTGAATTAATAAGCTTGGGTTGTACACCTGGATAGTAAAAATTTTTGATCAGTTATTTTATTGCGTGTTTAAGATGAAAAGGATTACTTGCCAAGCTGAACCCATATACTAAGCTTATTAAATAAATCATCCTCTTTTTAAATTAAAGTGGTACCTTGGTTCACAAACGCTTTTACTTGTAATCAGTTTGATTCCCAAACATTAGGGTTTGACAAAATTTTGTTTTGTTTTGTTTTTGTTTTGTTCATCGCCTGCATTGGCGACGAACATGACTGCAGCCATCTTTCCTGTAAGAACCTGAATGTGGCCATCTTTTCCAGAATCATGGAACAAATTAAGTTTATGAACAGAGGCACCACTGTAGTCATCTCTGCAGTGTTAGTTGAAATATAAGAAATGTAATTTTTTCTATCCATGGAAACAAAAACTGGAAAATAATGTCTAGTTATTTCCTTGGATTTGTGTCTATTTTAGTACTTTCAATATAATGAAAGTATATATCAAATCTTTGAAAATAAAACATTATGTCCTCATAAAGATTATTTATAAGTTTATATACTCACATACATTTTTATATTTTGTTTTCCTGATAGATGTGAGGCTTTTTGATAGAATTCATATTAAATATTATGCCTTGTCAGTGTTTTTTAGAACTTTATGGGGCTGGGGATTTAGCTCAGTGGCATAAGCACCCACCTGGCAAGAGTGAGGTCATGAGTTTGATCCCTGGCACCAAAAAAAAGAACTTTATTTACTATATATGCTTATAATATAATTTCTCCTTTGTACCATAGAACCCAGACTAGATGATTTTCACCATTCTAAATATGATGTTGATAAATCTGTACAACCAGAACCATTTTTCCATAAAGTGGTTTGTTCTGAACACTTGAATATAGTCTCTCAAGCTCAGTCAATTCAGTGTTCACCAGAAGAATCTATTTCACTTCGATGTCACTCTGATTCACCACCACAAAATAAAAACAAGAGCTCCTTGCTGATTGGACTTTCAACTGGGCTGTTTGATGCAAATAATCCAAAGGCAAGTATGATCTTAAAATGGAAAATGTTTCTCCATTTGATAACATTTCTTTTGATTGCTTTTATTTGGTAAATCATCATATTGAGTTTTAGTCCCAACATGAATACAAATACATAAAAGTGAACACATCAAAACAATACAACAAAGAACTCCCATCTTTTATTCTGAGATGGTGAAAAGAAATTGCTATTGAGGGCTAGGGATTTAGTTCAGGGATATAAGTGCCTGCCTGACAAGTGCAGTCATGAGTTCGATCCCCAGTACCAAAAATAAATAAAGGAAGGAAGGAAGGAAGGAAGGAAGGAAGGAAGGAAGGAAGGAAGGAGAAGGTAATTTCATTATACATTTGTACTCTGGGCTGGAGATTTAGCTTGGGTATAAGCATCTGCCTGGCAAACACAGGGTCATGAGTTTGATCCCTGGTACAAAAAAAGGAAAGAAAAGAAAAGAGAAAAGAAGAGAAAAGAAATTACCTTTGAGAATACAGCTATCATAAAGACTATTTCATTGGCTATGACTCCTTTCTTTGTTGTTTTGGAGAGGTTCTCCCTAAGTTGTCCAGGCTGGACTTAAACTTGCAATCCTCCTGTCTCAGCTCCCAAGTAGCTGGGCTTATAGATATGTATCACAACCAGCAAGGATTTTATGGGGTTTACTTTTATTAAAGTAAGAGATCCCTGTGATATACTTACACTCTTTTTCCTACTGACCAACCTGACTTCCCTCTTTAGTGTTGGACTAAGCTTAGGCAATATATCTTAAATGGACAAAAGTGCCTTACTGCCTAATTCATATGTAGAATATTAATTAGAAGTTCGTATATACTTTATGATAAAATTTTTTTAGACCTCTTGCCTTTTCTCCCTTGCTACTTCTAAATATATGTTGTTAGGTTTTTGGTGCAATAAAAGAGAAAATATAAGTAAGAAGTAGCCTTTATTCTGAGGACATGGAGAAAACTCCATGACCATAGGCAGCCTAGCATTCTCTGACTGGAACATGGAGCATGGGATATATATATATATAACCTCTGACTGTGGGCAGTGCTTAGGGCGGCATTGATGTCCAAGAGCTGATTGGAATTTTCTGTGCATGCAGACAGAAAGGGGAGTTGCAATTAGGGCTGAGGAAGAAGCAGGAAGGGGTAAGCGTTCCCACTTTGGCCTTCTGCCACGTTAGACTACCGCCATGACCGTACAGTAATTTATTCTAGGGCAAAACTCTTTCATCTGTAACCAATTTGGGAGGAAATTTTGGTATATAGATAAAAATAAAAACTCAAATATAATGTTATATTGTTTTCAGATATATAACTTTTGCAAATATATGACTAAACTTTTAGTAAAATGTGACATTGTGTATGTTCTTTTGGAACCTTTTCTATTTAATTTATCACAGTATTACAGATATTATTAGAAATGTAGCACTTCTTCATATCATTAATTTCCTCCTATCAACTTTATGTATTCTGTTGAGTTGCTGTATCACAGTTTTTTAACAAATTCATTTCTGTTACTGGGTCTTTAGGTTTCAATTTTTGTTATTATTACATACACCTCCATGTTGTACATATCCATAATTATTTTCATAAAATAAGTTTCTGTAAATGGACTTAAAAAATTATGTTATCGATTGGCAAGATGGCTGACTGAGTGGCAGCACAAGAGAGCCCCTCTGAGGAAAAAATAAATAAAAACAACTCAGACGCTGGAATCTCGCAACATGGAGAAAGCCAGACAAAAGGAGAGGAATTCTCATGACCCAGGAAGACACTGAGGAAAAAGAAAAAAGAAAGAAGAAAAAGAAGCGTGGACAGAGGGCTGGATCTGGGCAAGGCCCGATCCCTGTACCAGCCCGTCTTAAAGTCAGGTGACTCAGGATCGAGCTGAGATCGCGGCCCTGGGTTGGTGAGCTCCAGACCCTCCGCTGGAGGAGGCGCTGCGGCAGGGAGTGGAAACAGCCAGTTGAGCTGCACGAACTTTGGTGAGTGATGGGAACTGGAATCCCCAAACCGGGAGGAGTGGCTGGGCAACATTTTGGAGTTGGGCAGCGACATTTTGGAGTTGGGCAGGGCCGGCTTGAATCAAAACCCGAGGCGGCTTCTGCTGATGACTCCTAGTCCAAAGCAGATTGGTGGGATATGCTCGGGCAGGGCCACGCCCCTGGTTGAAACCCAATAGCCAGGGACGAGGCTTTTCTGGGCCAGTGGCATCCCCAGGGAACACACAAACTTGTTGAAGCATAAATTGGTTGACTGGTGTAGAGAGAGGAGCCAGCTCTCAGCCTGCAACTCGCAGATTCGCAGTGGACTAGGGGGTGGTACTTCCCTAGCAAGAGTGCTGCAGAAAAACTGTAAGCAAAACAAAAGGCCCAGAGACCACCACCCACCTGTCTGAAGCGGGCCGGAAACATGACAAGACAGAGAAAGAGCAAAAGGACCCCAACTGCGGAACCAGGGAAAGTGAGTCCAACAGAGGTAAATGCAGAGGAGGTTGAGAGCAGCAAACCTGTAATGTCAGAGACAGCCTCATCGGAAATAAAGAAATACATCCGTGACCTCATCGTCGAATTTAAATCTGAAATTCTAACTCAGGTGAAGCAAGATATAAGAAGATTAATAAAAGAAGTCTTGGGTAATCCTCAAGTAGGCACAAATGAAAGAATAGAGGAACCCAGAGAAAGAAGAGAAGCCTTTGATGAAGAATATAAACAAAATCTAGAATATATGAAACAGATCCAAAGAGAATATCAGGAAATTAAAAACTCCATTGAAA
>PVLA01005223.1:0-152855 GCA_004027455.1 Hydrochoerus hydrochaeris | reverse complement strand
ACACACTCAAAAAACTACTCTTCTCTTTGGACATACTTATCTCATCATTCTTATAATATGTATTTATAATATGTATTTTACTGCAGTAAGCTTTTTTAAAAATTTATTCTTTATGTTTCAGTCCACATTTCTATTAAAATTAGAGTAATGAGAGAAAAATAGAGAATAAAAAAAATAAAGAAATTAACTGAAACCAAAAAGTGATTACCTGAAGAGATCAGTTAAATTGATAAACCATTGACCAGATGGAATAAAATATGGAAAAATATTTAGATTATTAAAATCATAAAACATAGTAGAGATATCAAAACTTATTTCATAAAAGTTAAAAAAATTAGAATGCATGATTACCATAATTATATACCAACAAATCTGATCACTTGGAATAAACAGATAAAACTCAGAAGCACAATATTTAAGAAGAAAAAGAATATCTGAATAGGGTATAATTTTTAAGAATTTTGAATCTTTAGTAAATGTCTCCTAAAAATAAAATCTTTAATCTGTTCATTTCATTGGGCAATTCTACCAAATATTAAAAAATATATAATACCAATCTTCTTCAAATCTTTCTAAAATATTGGTCATCTTCTATAGAGTTTTTATTACTAAAAAGCATGCTAATTACTAAAACAACAGAAAACTATGGACTAATATTCCTTATGACATTCATAGATGTTTTCAACAAATATGAATAAAATTTGTATTTTTTATGTATTACAATGTATTAAATTATTCAAGCTATTAAATTAATTAAAAACATCATGTACTCGCCACCATTGGACTTCATTCCTGGAGTACAATATTTGCTCAACACATTCAAATTGATTGATGTAATACACTATATGAAAAACACAATTGGAAAAATGTCCCTTAATCCCCTCAACTGACATAAAAATCATCTGCTAAAATTCCACATCTATTAGTTATGAGAAATATTCAGTGAAATAGGAACAGAAGAAAAGTATCTCATCATAATAGAAGCCATGATTACAAAACTCACAATGAACATCATTCTCCATGGTAACAGACTGTAAGCTTTTTCTGCAACAGCAGGAGTGAAACAAAGATTACCTGCTTCTGATACTTTGTTTAACATAATTCTGGAAGGTCTTGCCAGATATAGAAGGCAGGGAAAGAAAATAAAACACATTCAAAAATAAAACACATTGGAAAAGAAGAAACAAAATGATGTCTATTGGAGGTTTGGGATTTAGCTCAGCAGTGTAAGCGCCTGCCTGGCAAGTGCAAGGTCATGAGTTTGATCCCCGACCCCACCACAGACAAAAAATGATGTCTATTTGAAGATGATATGATTTCAGGTGTTGGAAACCTAAAGCTCCCCCTGAAAGCTCACATAAACTATTAGAAGAAATAAATGAAGATAAACCCACAAAACTCAGCTGGATTTTTTTCAATTAATAGTGGGTAATACTAAAAAAACTGCAAAATATTCTAGTTCCAATAGCATCAAAAAATAAAATACTTAGAAATTAATCACAAAAGTTGAAAAAATATGCAATTAAAGCTAAAAAATTATTGGAAGAAATTATTAAAAATATATAGTGGTTTCTTGGTTCAAAAACTTCATTCTTTCCATGATATTGGTGGCAAACCAAATTGAATAAGAACCAATTTGAATTCAGTGGTCAGGTTTAATGATTGTCTTATGGGAAACATGTACTATATCTGTATATCAGAAATTTAAGAATGTTAAAATATCAATACTACTGCTAAACTTCTATAAATTCCATATAATTGCTATCAAAAGACAAATGATACATTTGTCATTTTTCCTAGTAACAGAAAATACGTCCTAAAATTTATATGAAATATCAATGGACCTCACATAGCCAAAAAAATACTAAAAAAAAGAACAAAGATAGAAAAGTCACATTTCTTGATGACAAAGTTGCAATAAACAAAAAAGTATGGTGTTAACATAAAAGATAGATAGATAGATAGATAGATAGATAGATAGATAGATAGATAGATAGATTAAATAGAGCAGAGAGCCCAGAAAACCTTGAAATATATAGTCACTAGCTAGAACCCAGCCTTTTCTCATGAGATAGTGGCATTTATGGACTGCGGGGAAGAGAACAAGAAATCACCAAGAAGCAAGCCCTCCTTTGTGAATCAGCATTATATGTGGGCCACTGAATGGTGGTGGTGGGGAGACAAACACCAGCCCCTTCCAGCACAAAGGCTGGAAAACAATAAAAGTCAACCCCCCACCCGGTAAGCGACAGGCTGACCCAGAGAAACAGGCTGTGATGATAGCTAACAAGGTAAAATGCTTGCAGTGTTTATAGTGTTTCGCTGACTTTGCAGGCCTAAAGCCGGTAGTCTGATCAGCTATGCAGATGACAACAATATGCAATGTGGCCTCCACGAGGATCTCTTTCTGAAGGTGGTGGCCATTGTTAATTCCCTATTATCTTGTTTTGAAGTCCAGTACCATTTTCATTGTTTTGTTTGATTGAGTTTTTTCTGTTTTGTCTTCTTTGATTTTATTATATCCAACGGCATGGGCAGCTGTTTCAAAGATAACGGTATGTTACAGTAGCCATCTTGGACTTACTATTGTCTTGTTTTGTATTCATTGTTTTGTTTTAATTGGTCCTGTTCTGTTCTGCTTTGTTTGTTTTTTCTATGTTTGAAGGTATCTGCAACTATTTTGAAGACAGCAAGAGGCCTTACCTTAGCCATTGTTGATTTCCTATTGTTTGAAGTCCTGTGTCACTTACACTGGTTTCTTTTTTATTAGCTTTATTCTGTTTTATTTTGCTTGGATTTATTCTTTTTAAAATAAAAAAGAAATACATAGTCACATAATTTTTGACAAGATTGTTAATACTATTCAAATGGGTAAAGACAATATTTTCAAAAAAGGTGCTATGGGAATGGGACATTGACATTTAAGGTGATTAATAGTGTATATAAAATTTACTTGTAAATATGAAATATGTAAATGTAAAAATCTTAAAAAAATAAAAATGTTGGAAAAAACATAGAATAAAATTTTTCATACTAAATTTGGCAATAGGTTCTTGGATTTAACACCAAAGATAGAGAGAATGAAAGAAAAAATTGACAAGTTGGAGTTGAAGAAACTTTTATATGTTTACAGCATATAGTTAATTTGTGGGAGTTGGCACAGGCACATAACACATCTCTATTGTTTTTAAAATCCTATTTCATTACCCTCTCCTCTTCCCTGCTTTCATTTGTTTGTCATCTTTCCTTTTGCAAAAGTTCTATATCCCACTTTCCTATTAATTAATATTTATTTCCTGCTCTTGCAAATTTATTTTCTTTATAGTAGAATAGTATCTGATTGTGCATAAAGAAGTCATGTAGTGTTTAAGCTTCTGTGTCTGATTTATTTCACTTAACATTATGTTTTCAGAATTGTCATGGCCCCCAAGCCTCATGCCTTTGCATTATGCATTTGTGACTGGTTCATTGTCTAGCCCTTGGATTGGAGATGTGAGTGCTACACTGGCCTAGGGGTGGAGTCAGGATGTGATGTAATGGCAGGAAGAAGGTGCCTCTCTCTCTCTTGCCAGTTTTGGCTTGCTGTTTGCAGCTGCCATGAACTGCAGCCCCACCATGCCACCCTGCCTTGGAGCCATGGACTGAGTATGGACTGAAACCTCCAAAAACTGTAAGAAATAAACTTTCCCAACTTTGGGCATCAGGTATGTTGTCTCAGTGATGAGTAAAAAGTAACTAAGACAAAAATGAATCCATTTTCCTACAAAATGTTCAAACACATCCTTGACAGCAGATTATATTTTCACTGTATGTAAATACCACATTGTTTTTATCAGTGCATCTTTTGAAGGACATATAGGCTGACTACAATATTTGTCTATGAATCATGCTGCTATAACCATAGCTGTGCATGAACTGCTGTAACATTATGTCTTTAACTCATTCTGTAAGATACCTGGAAGGTTTGTGCATAATGAGAAGTCTTTTCCTAGTTTTTTAAGCAGTCTCAATAGTGTGTTCTATAATGGCTGTTACTAGTTTACATTCCTACCTGCAATGTATAAATGTTCCTTTTTATCTTCAGCCTCACCAATATTTGTTATCATTAGATTTCTTCATAATTACTACTTTCAGGAGTAACATGGAATTTCAGAGTTGTTTTTATTTTCATTTTTCCTTGTTAAAACTCGGTTTTGGTTTCCATTGTTATTGATTTCTGAGCACCTTGAGGTGTATAATTTGGTTATTTAAATGAGCTTTTCAGTTTTTTTTTCTTTTTTTTCAAAGTGAACATTGTATGTATTGAACTTCACTCTCAGGACTTCTCTCAGTGTGTCCTATAGGTTTTGATGGGTTTCACTAGCTTTGTCATTTGATTTCAGAAATTGTTTAGTTCTGTCATTTCTTCTGCAACCCACTGAGTATTCAAGAGATTTTGTTTCCAGATGTTTATAAATGTTCTGTGGTGTCTTTTGTGATTGATATCTAATTTGAGTGAACAATTATCTGATAGCATATGGGGTGATATATTGATTCTTTTGTCTTTATAGTCTTTGCTTAATGTTCAACTTCTTGCATTCCCATTGTATGTGGGAGAAATGGTTGATAATGATGGTGACAAAGAGGAAGATTATCTGCATTAGGGAAACCTTTCTCTCTGGTGACTGGGGAATGTTACTACAGTGTGTAGTAATTCTATTTACCCATTCTGGTTTTGTCCTCTTTGAGTACTTAGGTTGGAATTCTCTAAATGAACCACATCTAGTGAGGAATACAATGATCAGACTTAATCTTTTGACTTCACCTCAGAGTAACTGTATTTTGTCAATGCTAAATTGGAGCTACTCACTATATCCAAAGCTCCCTAGATGGAAATCATCTAGGACAATTTTTCTAAAATGTTCATAAAAAAATACTGCTAAGAAATATAAAACAACTCACAGAATACTATGAGATATGTGAAAATACATATTTGATAAGAGATTGTTAATATTTAGAATACATATGGATATATAAATTTCAACAACAAAAAGTACAATTATTCAAAAATATAAAAAATGATTTCAACAGAAATTTTTCTGAAGAAGCTATGCTAAAAGACAATTAAAGAATAAAGAGGTTTTCAAAATTACTAATGAAAGAAAGCAAACACAAAGTATAATGAAATATCTACTCATTTTCAGTATTTATTAGGAATATTACTGAAAAAAGTAAATACATATGGAGAATGCAACATGTGAGAGCAAGAATGTGGAGAAATTGTGACTTGTGTAATATGGCTGAAAATGCAAAATGGTACCATTGTTGTGGATGGAAAACAGTATGATGACTCTTCAGAAAAAAACAGAACACACAAATATTAAATGCAGTATTCTAAAGAGATCTCAGTCCAACTATATTTATGGCAGCATTATTCACAATAGCTAAAATGTAGAAACAACCCAAGTGCCCAGGCATGAATGGATAAACAAGTTGTGATAAATGCAATTATGGATTATTATTCAGTCTTAAAGGAGACAGAAATTCTTCTATATACTATGACATGGATGAATCTTGAGGACATTATACAAAGTGAAATGAGCCATTTATAAAATGACAAACAATGTATGATTCTATTTATAGGAAGTACTTTAAAAAATCAAAATTTTAGAGACTTAAACTATATAGTATGTATGAAAGGGTAAACAAGTCAAAATGATTTATTAATTATTAAGTAAGTTTCTATTCTACAATAGTTATGCAAACATTAAGAATATATTTAATACTAGTGATTTAAACACTAGAATATAGTTAAAATGTAAATTTCAAGTTTGTATATTTTATCATAATTTTAAACCTTTTGTTTATTTTGGATATATTGCAAACACATTTTTTCTTTCAACACATCTTTCCCTAAGACTTTTTTAATCTAGATATTTGAAACACAATGGAAGATTTCAGTCTTAAATTAAAACCTACATAAGTTAATCAGACTGTACAATATTAATAAGAATCATTACCTTGCAGTTAATAGAATGTCACCCAATACTATTAATTAATATTCAAGCTCATAACAAAATAATGTTTACAATCATGTTCCTTTACCACTTTTGCTCTTACCCAATTATCTTCTATGTGTTTTATTTTTTCTTTGTTTTACTAGGAATCTGTACTGTTGGAAAAATTTTATGTTTTTGTTTTCAATTTTTCTGACTCATTGTCCTCATCACTTCTGCCATCACCTCTTGCAGATTAGCACTGAGCCTGCCAGCACCCTTAATTTGTATGTGCTTAAATCATTTCTTTTTCACCCTGGTTCATGATTTATTTCAATGTACTTCAAGTCATTTCTTAATATCTTGTTAAATTCTACAGCTTTTACTCTTTTTAATTTTTCTTTTTTTAAAAAGCAAAACAGAGAAAGGGTAGAAATAATACAGAACTTAAAAAAACAGTAAGAAATCAGCATTAGTAAATATATTACACCTTGTTATCTTAGAAATAGTTGCTCAAGTTACAAAATCAAAGCATAAAAATGAACACTCAAGCAATGACAGTACAAACCATTCTTTTTGATGAACTAACAGAATTAGTAGTATGGTTACCTATCTTGCACACTTAAACATACATACAGTTATATGTGTATACCTACAAGTTGTGCTTTCCTTTTGCTTTTACTTTTGATACTGTGTTTAACACATGACTGTCTTCATTTTTGCTACTCCTAATATTTTCTTCTGAGTACTTTGCTTGTTCCAACATTAGATTGAAGTTATAAGGTCGATTCACTCTTATTTCCACTAGGATTTTTTTCTAATATCAGATAACATTGCACTAGCAAATACTTTAACTTCATCCTCTTTCAAATTGGTTCTCATGAGAAAAACAACCTATGAATTGAATATGTAGACTGTTATACCATAAGGAGAGTTTAAAGAAAAAGATGTATTGGGGAGAAACTGTGAAGTAGATAAGAAAATAACACAATTCCTATTTCTGCTCCTAACTCTGTATTGTCTAACATGATAACCTACAACCACATTAGGCTATGAAGAACTTGAAATGAAAAAAACAGAAAATGAAAAAGAAAAAATGAAAAATAAAAGCTAAATATCATACTATTTCCTATGAAAATCCCTCCTGAATGAAGATATGCTCAAGGTACAAATTATACATTAGAATATCAGGATTGTAAAATACAAATATGCCTCATTTAATGACCAAGTTCCATTCCTGTGATTAGAGTATTAAAATAATTGATCGCTAAATGAGAAATTGTATAAAGTATGTACATTACATTATTCAGAACAAAGAAATGGTGAAAGAAACTCAATTCTGCTTTTATTTTTATAACTCTTACATGTAGTACTAAATGTATAGCAGAAAAAAACTATAATACTATACAGTACATTAGAGCACAATCAACAAAACTTGCAGTACTGAATAAACAAGGTGCATTGTAAAAGAAAAGACGCTGAGGCTTTATAAAAAAAAGACAGAAATATATATAGAAATATATTTCTGTGTCTTGTCATATATATATATATATTTTTTCTAAAGTTAATGTACAACAATGAAAAATTTAATACTTTGTTATGACTTGTGTCTTGATGTCCCCCCAAAGCCTCATGCAGTCATAGGACTTTTCAGAAGCAGCTGAATCGAAAGCATATGATGCTGGGATTAAGGGTGGGTGATGACTAATCAGTCCACTGATTGTGTGGCACTGCCCTAATCCCAGCAGTCTGGATAAAATAAGAAGGTCAGAAAAGCACTGTTGAGCTGTCTTGTTGCTTTTGCTATCTTCAGCCACCATAAACTGTTTCCTTCTCCCAGGCAACCCTGCCTAGGAGCCAGCTGATTATGGACTGAAACCTCTACAAACTGGGAGCTAAATAAACCTTTCTTCCTTTCATTTTGAGCGTTGGATATTTTGTCTCAGCAGTGAGAGAAAGTAACTGAGACAAGTACTCAGGATATTTTCAATATCATACATTCTGAAGGGTGGAAATATCAACAAATTAATGTGTCCAAGAATAAAGAACACTTTTTAAGCTAAAAAACTATAGTATTCTTAATGTTATTCATTGCTGTCATTTGGTCATTTTGTGTGCAGTACTGACTGAAATACAGAAAAGCAATAAAAGTAAGGTTCTATGTGAATAATTTAGCAGAAGTCACATTTATATATGTTTCATTTACAACAAATAAATGAAACAAAATGTTTATTTGTCCTCTATAACATTTTCTTGATTAAGCGATTCACACAAAGAGCTTATAAATTTAAACTATGTTAGTGAAAATGAAGGTCATTTTTTTTCCTTAAAAAGAAAATAAATGGCACAGACAATGAAATAATTTGTTGGGAATTAAAGACAGATGCAGAATCAGATATAGTATAGAAATAAAAATTTCATCTATGGAAAAATTGTAATAGTAAATTAGAGCATGTCCCTTCTTTTCTCCAAATCCCTTTGCCTGCATCAGTAATAAGTACAACATCTCTCTAGTATTTTACATGATAATTACTTGTTGCCCTGACAAAACCAAATGAAATACTATATTTTTATCATTGGAAGTTTCTGTAAAAATAAAAAAATATCTTCAAGCCATTTCTCTTCTTCTAAAATTCTTCTATGTATAATAATGTGAAAAAGTTTTTAATTCTAGATATGAGGAGCTATCGTATAAGACTGATTTTAAGGTGCTAGATTGATGTTAAACTTTCAAAATTCAATGATTATTAAAAAGAGTAAAAAACATATCCAGAAAATAGGAAGAAATGTAATTCAAGGTAAGAAGAAACTGAATATCCCTGTAGTAATAGCTTGTAACATACTGAGAATTTTACTGTGAGTTAAAAAATTATGCTTCTCTTTTCCATGAACTGTTAAGAATTATGGTCCCGTAGTTATTGCTTACTTCTTAGTGTGAAAATGAGTGAGACATACATGCTTATCAGTCACCAGATTAAGACTTCAGAAATCTGTCTTAGCCTGCTTAGGCTGTACTATACCTTGCATTTTTCTCCTAAAAAAAAAAAGACATGTTAGATATCTGAGACATTTAGTCTCCAATATACCAATATTAGAAGTGAGACTTTTAAGAAATGATTGTTGTTAAGGCTTTACTACCTTGAGTGGATTTATGTCCCTTTCATGTGTATGAGTTTATTATAACCATGTGAATTTGCTCTGTTTTCTCTCCATCCTTAAGCCTTGTAGTGTAGGTGTGTCTCCCCTCCAGAGCAGGCAGCCTACAAGGTATCATCTTGGAAGTGGAGACCAAGCTCTCTCCAGATACTGAACTTAGTGGTACCTTGATCTTGGACTTTTCGTCCTCCAAAACTATAGAAAATATGTTTTCTTTTCATTGTAAGTAAACCACCACTTGCATTTTGCTATAGCAGCACAATAGCAAAATGCCACAGAATGAGTATCTTAAGCAGTAGAAATTTATTTTCACAGTTCTAGAAGTTAAGCCTTGAACTAAGAATCTGGTTGGTTTATTTTTTTCTAAGAGATCTCTTTCTGGCTTGTAAAATAGCTGCCTTCTCAGTGTTTCTGCATATGGACTTTTGTGTGTGCATGCAGAGAACATGCAGGAAAGTTTTCGGACTCCACTCCTATGACATTATTTGACATTTGCTATCTGTATCTCAGTTAATTATTCTATCTCAGAGTGGAATGTTCTTTGGCTAAAGTGAACTGATTAGGACATGCTATTGGAGGGTATATCTCCTGTTCTTCCTTTCCTTCCAGCTAAACAACTTTTAGACAAACTGCCATCATTTGTCTTATCCTCTTGTTCTGCTAATGCTGCCTTGAAGCCAGTCAACCATGAACTAAAACCATAATGAAAACCAAACTCACCACTTTAAATTGTGGGTGTCCAATGTGTTGCATTATTAACAGTAAAGCTGGCAAATACACTCGCTTTAAAACATTTGGAATTTAAAGCATGTGCATAATGTTGAATTTATTTAACAGATTATTTTTCTTAATAAAACCAATGTGTAATATTGGATGATACATTTTAAAATTAAAATTCTCAAGATTTTATTTAATTAAAAATATATGCACAGTAGTACCTCAGTTCACAAACTTAATTCATTCCATGCTTCTGGAGAAGATGGCCACAGCTGTGTTCAACACTCAATGTGGAGTCCATGAGTGGAAGTAAAATTTTGTCAAATTTTTCTATTTGTGCACCAAATTGTTTGTGAACAGAGTGTTTAAGATCCAAGTTATTACTGTGCTTTCCCCTACATGTACAGAAACAAAATCCTACATAACAATGGAAGTATCTCTAGAACTCCTGGAAAATTCATGTAAGACTTTGAATTGCAAGTGGGAGAGGTAACAAGTGGGAGTGGATTTCTAGAATGAGTCAAATTTAAGTGGCAAGAAGGTCTCCATCTACAGTGTTGGTTCACTTCCTTCACAGAAGTATGCTTGGTAATTTCTTCCAGTAGGATAATAGAATTTAAAATGCTTGGTAATATTTTAGTGCAAATTTTATTGAAATCAAAAAGAAGTCATGATTTGTATATTTTCTTCAGTTGTCATTATAGGTAACAAAATCTTTCTTTATCAAATAAGCTGCCTTATTTGATAGAGAATCTTTCTATCAAATAAGCTGCCTAGATGGAAGGCTATCTTTCTTCACAGCTCAACTCATGGAACTTAACGGTCAATTTATTTAATTTGTACTAGGTACTTACAAAGGGTATGCAGAAACTAAATACTAAAAGCCCTCCTTAAGAGTTTTACAGTTAAGTGTACTGTTAATTTTTTCTGCTTTTAATTTTCCAATAATGATTTTCTTTGTTTCATTAAGATTTCCAAAAAACTTATTTTGAGCAATTTGTGATTCACAGAAAAAGTGTAGAGATTTCCTGTATTCCCTGACTCTACACTTCGCCTGCTGGAATCAATATTTCCCACCAGAGTGATATGATTGTTACTGCTGATGAGCCCATATTGTCACATCATAATCACCTAAAGTCCACAATTGATGTTAGTTTAGTTTTGATGTTTTGCATTCTATATTTTTGACAAATGTATAATGACACACTTCTATAATTATAATAACAAAAAAGTAACATATTATTTTATTGCCTTCAAAATCCTCTGTGCTCTATTATTCACTTATTTCCTTCCCACTAGCAAGCAGAATGATTTTACTACCTGCTCAATTTTCCTTTTTGCAGCATGTCATAGAGCTCAAGTGACACAGTTTGTAGACTTTCCAGATTGGCTGCTTTCACTTAGCATTGTGCATTTATATACCCCAGGTCTTTAGGGCTCATTTGTTTAAGTACTGGATAATATTCCTTAAAGAAGAAAAATTTTTTTCCTCAATTGTTATAGTTTCTTAGTCGGGATAGACCTCTATAACAATATATTGGTTAACAAGAGGAAAGCAAACAAAATGTAATTAACATACGTATTTCATACATAAATGGAAGATACTTGGTGAATGAGTAATTCTCAGAAGTGACTTTGAATTTCAGTTTATGTATAACAACAGAGAACAATAAATTTCTAAAAAATGACAAAATAACAAAAAAGGACTGAAAGTCTCCTAGGAGTAGCAACTTGAAGGCAAATAAATGGTAGTTAGGAAAGCTTAAACTCCTCTAGTGTCTTCTCTGTTCCCTTAAGGGTCTAAAGTTTCTCCAGAGATTAATTTTGTTTTCTATGATAGAAAAGGTCTCACTTTGTCTTCATAAATTTATTATTTAATTTCAGCATAATAAAAGGAATGGTAGGATGTGTGTTTAGAACTGTCCAGCCTCTATGTTAATGTATAAACTGCTATAAACACCTCTGTGCTTCTGTAATGAACAAATTGTTAGATTAACTAAGCAAATTCCCAAGGAGTATGATTGCTGGGTTATATGATATGTTCAGTTGTGTAACAAATCATCAAACCGTCTTGTCAACATCTGGGAATGTTCATTTTTCTGGATTTTGACCATTGTAGTAGTTATGTGTTAGTAGTTCTTTAATGTTTTACTTTAAACTTCCCTGATATAAAGCATTTTTTAATATGTTTGTTATCTGCAAAGTTTGGTGAGAAGTCTATTAACATATTTTATCACTTCCTAAACAAAAGGTTTATTTTATTATTGTTAATTTTAATAATTATTTACATATTTGGGGAAGCAGTTCTTTATCGTGTGTTTTGTGCAAATGTTTTCTCCCATTCTGTAGCTTGTCTTCTCATTCTCTAGAGAAGTTTGTCACTGTAACAATGTCCATTTCAGAATTGCTTCTTTCATGATTCTTGCTTTTGATGAAGAATCTTAAAATCATCCCCACAAGTCATGCCTCCCAAGAATCAGCCATGCTGGGACTGGGAGGACCCAACAAGAAGCCAACCAACTAGTCTTTCTGCTAAGCCATGCATGCCACATAGTTTCCAGGAAAAGAAAACTCAGCACCTCATGTAAACCTACCTTAGCTCACAGTGAGAATCAACCTCATCTGTAAGCAACCTGCTGGTTCAGAGGACAGGCTGAATTGATAGCAACTAAAGTACATAAAGAAACTAAATGCTTGCATTTGCTGGTTGATTTTGCAGGCCCAGGGCCAGAGGTCTGAGCAATCTGTTCAGAGGATGACATGCGATATAGCAAATATGGGAGATTTCCTTCTATCATGTCTTTGAAATCCAATATTGTTCTCACTGTTTTGGTTTCTTTTGATTGTTTTGCTTTATTTGAAATTCTATTTTGATTGGTTTTATTCTGTTTTTTTTTCTAGTGTATCATCATTAAATTTGAAGGCTGCTGTGGTGTAGTGTGTGCATTCTTCATTAAGTTTAGGGAGATCCTCTCTGTTCCCACTTTAATGGGAAAAAAGAATAGGTAATAAATTCTGTCAAGCGATGTCTGTGAATCCATTGGTATGTTAACATGATTTCTCTTCTCTTAACTGTCAAATGTGATTAATTATTTTATTTGTCAATGTCAAATTGATTTTGTAAAACGTGACTCAATGCTATTTAACTGTGGTATAGGATTCATTTTGTATGTCTGTGTATTGTTTGATGTTATTTGGTAACATTTTATTGAGAATTTTTGCATTTATGCATATGAGACATTTTGGACTATAGTTCTCTTTCTTATAATGTCCTTGACTGCCGCATTAAAATATTGCTGAATATATTGAGTAAGTCTGGAATTAATGTCTCTGCTTCTATCTTTTCAATTGTAGGGAATTGGTATAATTTCTTCCTTATGTATTTGACAAAGTTACCAGTGAACCCATTCAGGCCACATGCTTTCTGTTTTGCAAGACTTGTTACTTAATGTTTCAGTTTCTTTAACAGATAATGTCCTATCCAGATTCTCTAATTCATGTGTGAATTTTGGCAGATTAAATCTTTAAGGAATGTATCCTATTTTATATATTTATTTATTTTTGGCATAGAGTTCATGTTACTTCTATTTCAGTAATGACTAAGCTAATTTATATTCTCATTAAAAATGTGCAAAGATTTTCTTTTCTCCAAACTCTCCTCAATGTTTATTTTTTAAAGCTCTTTTTTTTATTTAAAGTAAAACAAAAGCATGTAAAGGGTAGAGATAATACAGAATTTCAAAAAAAAAGATAAACAATAAGAAATCACTAGTTGATAAGTTACACATTGTCCTCTTAGAAATAGTTGTTTGAGTTACAAAATTAAAGCATACAAAGTAGATATTCAAACAGTGAGACTGTAAACAGCAACACATGCAAGAGTCTTTACATGTATTTCTATCCTTTCTGTATTAGAGGGAAAAACAAAACATAGCAAGACAAAACAAAAGAAATTCCTATAAAAACATGAAACCAAAAAGTCATATAAAACCACAGTACAAGGTGATCTACAATAATTACTGTGTTGTTTCTTATTATCTTCAATAAAATTGTCTATATCACCAGGCATAATTGAATATAGCAGTATAATTGAATATAGCAGTATATAATAATATTATTAAAAATAAAACATTGTAGACAGTATAAAACTTCAAAGGCAGGTAATAATCAAACCATAGTGGATATTCTAGTTAATCTTGTCATCTTAAATACAGTTGCCTATACTTTCAGACTTCATACTATCAATCATAAGAGCTTTGAATAAAATCTGTCAATACAAAACAGTGATCCAACAAACCAGATTCGATTACAATAAGTCATGGTAAAATAGTGTAGAACTTTAGATTAAGTTAATAGGAAATTAAGGATGATTATGTATATCCTGTTATTTTCAGGATAACTGTCTGTGCCCTCAAATCTAGTACAGGTAGAATGACTGGAACAGAATATAATACATCTAAGCAGAGTAATGTGAGTAATGTGGGTTTTAAATCCTGGTGCACTATTAACAATATAGTGTATCAAGGCCATCTATGTTAGAGATTCTAGCCATCCTTCTCTGCCTCATTTCTGCTATGCTATTTTTCTGCCTTTGTTTGTCTATTTTTCTCCTTCATTCTACTGCCTGCCCCACTCACTGAGGCCTTTCTGCCACTGTTCCTAAAATCCTGGTATTTTTTTTTCTCTCTCTCTAGAATGTCCTTCAGTATTCTCTGTAGGGTTGGATTGGTGGTCACAAACTCTCCCAGTTCCTCTTTGTCAAGGAAGCATGTTGTTTCTCCATTAATTTCTAGTGACAGTTTTGCAGGATACATCAATCTGGGCTGGAGATTATTTTGTTTCAGGGCTTGGAACACTTCGCTCCAAGCTCTTCTTGATCTGATGGTCTGTGTTGAGAAGTTAGCCATGATCCTGATGGGCTTACCTTTATAGGTAATCTGTTTCTTTTCTCTGACAGCTTTTAATGTTCTGTTTTTATATTGAATTTCTTGTATCTTGATTATTTTATGTCTGGGTGTAGATCTTTTTTGGTTGTAGGTGGCTGGAGTTCAGTATGCCTCACATAAGCAAATGTCATTTTCTTTTCCCATGCTTGGGAAGTTTTCTTTAATTATTTCCGTGAATAGCCTTTGTAATTCGCCTGTTTGTATTCCTGCTTCTTCATTCACATTTCTTATTCTTAAATTGTAGATTCTCTTGTCTTCTTCTAGCCTTTGTATTGTTACTGCCTGTTTCCTTGTTATTTTTAAGAGATCTCTCCTTTCATGATCACACATTGCAAACTTGTCTTCAAGCTTTGATAGTCTATCCTTAGTTTCTTTTAAGGAGTTTTGCCAGCTTTCAATGGAGTTTTTAATTTGCTGGTAGTCTCTTTGAATCTGCTTCATGTATTCTATATTTTCTTTATATTCTTTATCAAATGTTTTCCTCCTTTTTTTGTGTTCCTCCCTTCTTCTGTCTGTGTCTTCCTGAGAGATGCTTCCTGAGAGCATTTCTTTTATTACTCTACTCATATCTTGCTTTGCCTGATGTAATATTTCAGTTTTGAGCTCATCTACAAGGTCCCAAAGATATCTCTTAAAGTCCATTGAAGCCATGTCTAATGTTGCATGTTTGCCACCCTCTGTCTCCCTTGTTTTTCCCTCTCCTGGATCAGTGCTTTCAGGGTTCTGGCCTGGGGGCCTCCTCTTGCCTCTATCTCCTGTCATGGTCCTGGCTTCCTCCACACAGGTGTACAGTACAGGTCCCAGCCCCCTTCCTTGTTGGCCACGGTTCCTCCTAAGCATGCTGGTGAGGGACCTCTGCCCTCTCCTGCCTGCCCCTCCCCATCAGGCCAGCCAAACTTCAGGGACCTTCACCAGCTTAGTGTGTGCTAGGTGCAGGGAATTGACTTGGTATAGCTCATTGGGTCCCAGCCAGGGGCACAACTAAGTCCAAGCAAATCCTACAAATCTGCTCTGGGAAAAGAGGAACCAACTGAACTCGTTGTCACTCCCAGTTCAGGCTCCTCTGGCTAGATTCCAACATGTCGCCCATTTGGTCGTGTCCTTCCTATGGGGGTGTCTCATTCCCAGCACTGACTATGGATTAGTGAAGGTCACTTCACTGGCTCTGCTCTCTGTTGGACTCACCAACCTCCATCTTCAGCGCTGCTTTAGTTCCTGTGAGTGGCAGCGGGAAAAGTTTGGGCGGCTCTGCTGGCTGGTGTGGATTCAAGCTGGTGCAAATTCAGGACAGTGCAAACTTGTCAGGTCCCAGCAAAAATGCTGTGTCCTGTAATTTTTACCTGTTCCAGTTGTAGTCTTGATGTGTTTGATGAGCTTTTATATGTTTTAATTTTTTCCTGTGTCAAGAGGATCCATCTCCCTCTGTCTGGATCTCTCCAGGATGTTTTATTCCGGTATATGAGTTATTTCTCCTGGGAGGCTTTGTATTTTGTTGCTCACTGATTGGCCATCTTGACTTCTTCCACTTCTTATTTTTTTGTGATGACAGATATGAGATGCTATACCACTGTGGCTTTTATTTGCATAATGCTGATAATTAGTGATAAGCATTTTTTTATCTATCTGTATGTTTTGTGGGTTTTTTTCAGAAGAATCTATTCAGGGTTTACCTTTTGAAATCAATTCCTTTATTTTTTGATTGTTATTGCTATTGAGTTGATTCTGTTTCTTATATATTGAACATTAATTCTGTATCAGTATACTATTTTTACATCACTTATCCATTTGTATAGATTTTATCTTTAGTCTGTTGATTGTTTCTTTTGCTGTGTAGAGATTTTTAGGTTGCAATTATTCCATTTGTCTACTTTTGCTTTTGTTGACTTGATTTTAGGGCCAATCTAATTTTTATTTTTACTTAAATATCAAGAAGAATTTTCCTATTTTTCTTCTGCTAGTTTTATAATTTTTAGTCCTTAGATTTTTAAAATATAAATTAAAATGTTTGAGTTTGTCTATGGCATGATGTAAGGGTACACTTTAATTTTTCTACATGTTTATATGCAATTTTCCAAGTAACATTTATTAAAGAGTTTATGCTTTCTTATTGTGTGTCTTCTACACTCTTGTTGAAGATCATTTGAATGGATTTATTTCTAGGTTTTCTATTTTATTCTTCTGCTCCACATGTTTTTATGCTAATTCATAAATTGTTTTGATTACTGTACTTTGCAGTATGTGTTGAAATCAAGTCATGTGATACTTCTAGCTCTGTTGTTTTTTTCTGAAAAACACCTTGACTGCTCAGGCACTTACAGTTCCACATGAATTTTAGGATTCCTTATCTATTTCTTTTAAAAATATTATTGAAATTTTGATATCAGTTGCATTGAATCCATAGGTAGCATTTGATGGCTTGCTCATTGTAACAAAATTATTTTTGTTACAAGCCACAGTGTGTCTTTCTATTAATTCATCTTCTTTGATTTCTGTAATCAATACTTTATAGTTTTTATCAGGTTATATTCTCATACATCTTTGCTTAAATTTATTCAGAGCTTGTCTTTCATGGTATTATTATTTTTTATTTCCTTGATTTTTTTGGAGTTCATAGAAATCTATTGATTTTTGTATGTTAATTGTGGTTTTTTTAACACTATTGAGCTCATTTATTAGTTCTAACAGGTTGATTTTGGGTGATGGGGGGTTGGCTGTAGACTTTTTCTATGTAAGAATATGTCAGCTACAAGTCTAAGATTATTCCTTCTTTTTTCAATTTGGATTATTTTTCTTGCTTAATTACTCTGGCCAGGATCTCCAGTACTCTATTGAGCAAGTGTCACAGAGAATATTTCCATCTTATTCTTAATTTTCTGTCTTGATCCTAATTTTAGAGGATAATCTTTCAACTGCCCCATATGCTGCTTGCTGTGTACTTGTATAGTTTTAATTTTGTTGAAGTGTACTCCATACCCAATTTCTGAGTGGTTTTTTTAACCATGAAAAAATGTTGAGTTTTGTCCCATTTCAGATCTTGCTATTTTTTAGTTTTTGTTTTTGGGGATTTTTGTTTGTTTGCTTGCTTGGTATCTACTGAGATGTTCATGATTAAATTCTTCATTTTGTTAATGTGATACATCACATTATTGGTTTGCACATTCAAAGCCTAATTTGACCTCAAGCTTTACTCCTATTTGTTTTTATTTTATGATATAGTTTAAGTGCTGTTGCACTTGGTTTCTTAGTACTTTGTTGAAGACTTAGGCATCTTTTTTCTTAAATATTTCAATTCATAATATTTTTTTCTTTCAATTTCTATATCTGGCATTAGTATTTGCATACTACTGGTTTCTTATAAAGATTTTTGAAATATACTCTGCTACTTATTATTTTTTAAAAATGCTTAATATTGGTGTTAAACATTTAGTAGAATTCATTGAAGAAGGTACTTGGATCTGAGTTTTCTTTAATGTGAAATATTTATTATTCATTCAAAATCTATTTAGGTACTAAATATTTGATTTTCCTTCTTGTTATATTTTCAAGTTAAGGAAAACTGACATTTTAAAACTTTTTAATTTGTATCACATAATGTTCCATACTTGTTGCATATGGTTCTATAAGGTTTAGCAAATATGCACTAACATATAATTAAATAATTAATCAAGACAAAGAATGGTTCTATCACTCCAAATTAACCTCCATTAACATGCACCCACCTCACATGGTTTGAGAATTCTACAGCCCAAAATGACTCTTGATGGGTTAAAATCAAAGCACTTAGGTCATGTTGCCTCCAGAACCTCCAGCATCTGTGGGATAATCTACTATGCTGGCTATTTCAGGATTTAAAGGTCACCTGAATTCCTTCTCTTGTGTTCTCATTCTACCCTTTTCTAAGCTAAGAAAGTTTCTTCAAGTCCTTTTAAGATTTCTATCCATGGGGCCTAGGATTTAGCTCAGTGGTGTAAATGCCTGCCTTGCAAGCTCAAGGTCCTGAGTTTGATTCCTGATACAAAAAAAAAAAAAAATTGTATCCTTTTAGT
Organism: Hydrochoerus hydrochaeris; assembly: GCA_004027455.1. NCBI lineage: Eukaryota > Metazoa > Chordata > Mammalia > Rodentia > Hydrochaeridae > Hydrochoerus > Hydrochoerus hydrochaeris. The sequence continues at coordinate 134,015 of PVLA01005223.1, read as the reverse complement.
TCTGATTCTTCTGACTGTCTTTCATCATTGAAGAACTTGGATGATTACATTATGTCTACTTATAAAATTCAGAGTACTCTATTTTAAAACTATCAGTTTAACTATACCTGTGCAATATCTTTGTATAAAGGAACATGATCTGAGAAATCAGGGGTTAGACATATTTGCCTACCAGAACAAATTTTAAATACTATGGCTTTTTGAAATTTTTTTTACTTTTTTTTTATTATTTTCTTGGTTTATGTTCTGAAGAATGGAACAATGTTACCATTCTACTGGCTTGAGAATATACACTGCATCTTTGTTGCATAAGCTTATTGTTCTATTTATAAGACTTTTTGGTAATGGTTGAGATTTAAGAAACATTATTTAACTCTACGTGCATATCAATGACATAATAATAAACTTTGTTGTAATGGAATTATAATACATTATGAAATTTATAATTGTGTTTCAAAGTCATTTAAAGGAAGTGTATGGCATAATAGAAATAACCACACATCAGAGTTAAAATAACCCAAATTTTAGTTACTTCTAATGCTACAATTTTTAAAGTAGAACTTCCCCTTAAAAATACCCTAGCCATACTCAATATCAAAATGTTGTCTTCTGACTTCAATTTTTACTTAATTCTGTGCAAAACCTATAAAGCCAGAGACCTAGTTCATGTCATTCTAAATAATATCAAGTTCTATTTCTGACATTGATATATATAGAGTTTTACTTGTATGAGTGAGTCAAAAAAACAGATAGGTCCTGCGAACCCTGGACAATTTGCAACCATACAGAAAAAAGAAGAATTCTGGGAGTTCACTTTGGTTACATGATGATGAGAGGATTATATAATTTCATTCAGGGGTCTGATTCCTTAATTTTACCTCTTTTTATTCAAGTCCTATTGTTGTAGAGTAAAAATTACACTGCAATTATGACTCTCAGCCTTCTCGATGTGATTATTTTAATTATCTGCATTTACTCTCAGAGTTCCTGAAAATATTGTAATTTGGTAAAATCAAGGCCAAAATATTACCCTGTTTTATTCTTCTAAGAAGAAAATGTTAATTTATTTTAGGTTAGCACCCCCAAAAATAGCATATATATCTTCACTGTTACATTTCTCTTACTTTAAGCACTCACTTACACAACACATTTCTTAGCGAACATTGTAAATTAGTCTTCTGAGGCAGAACAGAAAGGAAGAAAAACAGTGTCTTTGGCTGTCAGTTCACTGAAAGTAAAGCTATTTTTGTCTAAATTGGGGATATTTAAATTGTATCATTTTTTAAAAATGTCTTTATTCCATCAGTTCCTTAAGTATGAGCCTGGTTCAAAATATAGTTAATGTATGTGAACATTAATTTATGTACCTGATTTTTCTTAAGATATCTCTGAGATGTTTTCAGATTGTAATGTTAAGTGCATTTTGAAGTGCATGAAAGATCTTGCTGCAGACTTTACTGAAAGAGCCTCATGACTAAAACAGAAAGATTGTACTAAAATTATGATTTATTTTTTACAATATGTTATTTGACATTACAACCTGAAGTAATTTGGAGCTCCAGTTTAAACTTGTCCCTCTGAAGTATTTGGATCATTCTAATCAAAGTAAATACTATGTATTTAGTTATATTTTGACATGAAAAGTTTTATTTTTTAACTAAGAGAAATATAGTAGAGTTTCTTAAAATATTTGATTTCAAGTAAAGGAATTTAAAAATTGCATTAGTAGTATGTCATTATACGGTTATAATCAATGGTAATCAATCTAATACAAGAATGATATCAATTGTTTCTGTTCTCCTTAAAATATGACAGATTATTCAGGTTGACTTATGTATCCTTGAAAACTACTATAATTTTTTTTATTACTTATGTCAATTTTTTAAAAATTTTCCCAAACACATTTAGCTACCTTATCTTTGACAAAGTGGGTCAAACATGTTCACTGGATGAGAGATAGCCTCTTTACTAAATGACGGTGGGAAAACTGGCTTTCCAAACACCAAAGATTAAGCCTAGAACCATATGTCTCACCATGACTAAACTAAAATGAAATGGATGAAAGATCTAAATATTAAAACAGAAACACTAAGTATGTTTGAAGGTAAAATAGTTAAAACTATTGAAGACATGTGTAGGCAAAGACTTTATGAAAGAAAAAAAAAGCCTGAGTGCACAGGAAATATTACAATAATCAGTAACTGGAGTCTTATCTTTTAAGAAACTTTGCTCAGCAAAAGAAACCCTCACCAAAGTGAAGAGACAATCACAAAATGGCCAAAATTTTATCAACTATTCCTCATACAAAGGGCTGATATGTGGAAGATACAAACAACTAAAAAAATCATACCCCCAAAATTTAAAGACCCAGATGAATAAATACTTGTCATATGCAGAAGTGCAAAGGAAAAATAGATATATGAAAAAATGTTCAACATCTGATCATTTGAGAAATGGAAATTAAAACAACACTCAGATTCCATCTCACCCATGAAAGAATGGCTATTAGCAAGAAATCAACCAGTAACAAATACTGGCAGAGATTTTGGGAAAAAAGAAACACTTCTCTACTTTTAGTGGGAGTGTAGACTGCTGCACTGTGAAAATTAGTGTAGAGATTTCTCAAAAAATTAAAATTGAAGGTCCCATTAGACCTAGATATTCTCCTTCTTTGTAGTTTCCTGAAAGAATTAAAAGCATTGTACCAAAGTGATACATGCACACCCATGTTTATAGCAGCACTGTTTCAAATATCTAAATCTTGAAAATATCCCAGTTGCTCTTCAACAGATGAATGAAGAAAATGTGTGGTTTTGTTAATACAATGAAATACTATTTAGCCATAAAGAAGGACAAACTTGAGACCTTCTAGCTAAATGAGTGCGCCTTGAGACCATACTCTAAAATGAAGTTGGACACCAGTGTTTAAATATCACATTGCTTCTCTTGTGTGAGAAACTGAAAGGGTAAATAAGGACCAAAATGCATTACAGGTATTTGAAAGTAAGACGGGAATGCTCAAATAAGAACGAGAACAAAGGAAGGAGGAAGAGGAAAGAAATAGAAAAAAAAGAGTATAGAAGGAAACAATGGAAACATAACTTTTATTCAGCAAAGATTTTGTGCTGAATTCCTCCTGAGGGTAAGAAGAGTTGAAGGGAAGGGAGAGGGAAAATAATAAACAATACATATTTTTACAGGTACAAACTCCTTATGATGAATGTGATCATTACATATGTCAAAAGTGTAGCAGTAAAATTAATTTTAAAATTTGTAATTTTATCTGTAGAAGAAAAATCACAGCCTTAGTCCTTTGAGGATATCGTTATACCTAAAGTGTCATTCAATTAGATTCTAATGAAAGGTAAACTTCTCCACTTTCTCTGTGAATCTCATTGTTTTCCAACACTAACGTTGGTGCCTTTTTTATTCTAGAAAAAATGTGATCAAAATGTCTTGGTTACATTCCTTAGTGTTCTGTTATTTGATGTTTGTTTTAACAGCACACAAAATTGAAAATAAGTTTGAAAAACATATAATAAACATATAATCATATTTTTGTTACTCATATATTTATGTTTTAGGAAGTCTTCCTGAACATTGAAGTAACAAATACTAGATCATTGTTCCTAGTAGAAATCTGTCATCTATCTATCTATCTATCTATCTATCTATTTATCATCTAGCCATCTATCTTAACCATCTATTTCATCTATATTCAATACAGTTTCCTTTATAATCTTCAGTCATCTAAACAACTCATCCTGAAATACTTTATGCTCTTTAGAAAAAGGGAAACAAGAGTCAGAAGTGTTCAGTGATGTTCCTGAGGCTGCCCCATTAGCAGCTATTGGAGGTAGGATTCAAATTCTCTAATTGAACCCCAGAGTAGATCCAGCTAAGATCCCCTAGTTTATTCTCATTAGGATATAGCTACTTTTGGGGGGGGGCATGTACCAAGAATTGAACTCAGGACCTTGCACTTGCCAGGCAAGTACTGTGTCACTGAACTATATTTCTAGTAACATAGCTACTTATTTTCAATCACATATCTATATGACTGCCAATTTTTCCTCCAAACTGAGTATAAAAATGCAGTTTTTCTTAGGTTTTTGTGCACTCGTTTCTGAAGGCCGTAGTACCAGCTAAATCTTTGATTAAGTACATTATATGATTTTCTTTGGTAGTCTGTCTTTTGTTGTAGAGATGGCAACCAGGAGCATCATAAAGACAGATATTATTTCACCTTCTGACCTCACTAAATGCACCAAAAGCTCTTAAACAGTTTATTTGAAACATACTAATAAATTTGGAATATTAAGCATGCTGGCAATATATAAGATTTTCAAATAGTAAGAATAAACTCTGCTTTTTACTCTTTCTGCTTATGGGTCAATTTCACCTTGAATATAGGAGATATTAAAGCAAGAATCAGTGAGGAGAAATGATGAAACAAATCTTTCTGGAATAACATTTTGCCTGTGGAGAGAAGCATAGTTTTCAACATAACCAGAGTAATGGCTTACAAAATCTCCTTACAAATAATAACTTAGAATGTGGAGTGATGATTGATCAGCATCAAAATTCAGTCTTTTCAAAATCTAGCCTGCGGATACCTGGAAAATAACACCTTAGTTAAAAGAAATTAGAAATAAAAAAGACAAAATCACAAAGATTTTGTGCTGAATTTCTGAAGATTATTAGTGATTATGTTGAGAACCTATACTCTAATAATTTGAAGAAATAGATTCCTAGATGCAGGTGAACTACCAAAACTGAACCAAGAAAGTTACAAAAATCCTAAACAATCCAGTAACAGGAAATTAAAATGCACAAGTAATAAAAATAATTTACCAACTCAGAAAAGCCCAGACACTGATAATCATGCTGGATTCTTCAAGAACATTAGGGAAGAATTAATGTCAGTACTCTTCAGATGCTTTAATGAAGTCGGAAGGGAAGGGCAACTCCCAAAGTCAGTTCTGGAAGCTAACAATCCTCTGTTTCTAAAACCAGAAATTGACCCTGTTGAAAATGAGAACTATAGGACATTCTCTTTAATTAATTGAGATACAAATATCCTCAACCGGATATGAACAAAAAGAATGAGAAAAGTCATAAAAAGATCATACATCATGACCGAGTGGGATTCATCCCAAGGGTGCATTCTCAAATCAATAAATATTATATACCACATAAACAGAAACAAGGACAAAAAAATCATGTGTCTCAATTGAGACACATAGAACCTCTCCAACAAAATCCAACATCCATTCATGTTAAGACTCTGAAGAAAATAGGTATAGAAGGACCTTATCTCAATCTGATAAAAGCTATCTATGACAAACCAATGACCAACATCACATTAAATGGAGAAAGCTGAAAGTTTTCCCTATAAAATCAGGAATAAAACAAGAATACCCTATATGACCACTCCTGTGTATTTCTCAAAATAATAGCCAGAGCAATCAGGCAAGAGAGAACTAAAAGGATATGTCTATGAAATAAGAAGTCAAACTATTATTGCTTGTAGATAATATAATCCTCTACATAGAAATTTTACCAAAAGAATTTTACCAAAAGTCTCCTAGAATTAATAACCACATTCAATAGCACAGCAGGATAAAATATAACCATAAAAATTTCACTAAGGTAAGGTAGAGAAAATATCATTCACAATGACATTAAGAAACACTTGAATACTTAGGCATTAAACTAACCAAGGCAATGAAAACCTCTATAATAAAAACTCTAGTGCTCTATAACAGGAGATCAAAGAGGTCTTCAGAACCGAGAAAGGTATCCCTTTTTACTGAATAGACAGAAGCAGTATGGTCAGAATGACCATATTTCCAAAATTAATATACAGCTTTAATGCAGTCTCAATAAAAATATCAATTGTGATGCTCACAAAGCTAGAGCAATTAATCTTCCAATTTATATGGAACCAGTAGAGACCTAGAATAGCAAAATGAATCTTAGGTGACAAATACATAGCAGGAGACATCTCAATCCCAGATTTCAAGGTATACTACAAAGGTACAGTAATAATGATAATAAGAATAATAATAAACCCGAGTGCTCCTGGAGACACAACAACAACTACAACAACAATAACTACAAAACTAAGACTCAGAGATCAGTGGAACAGGATAGAAAGTACAGAAACAACTCTAATCACATTCAGCTACCAGATCGCTGACACAGGGGCCAAGGCCTACCCTGGAGGTTAAAGAGTCTCTTTAACAAATGGTGCTGGGAAAATTGGCTTTTCATTCAGAACGCTGAGTCTGAATCCACATCTCTCACCATGTACTAAACTAAAATAGAAATGGATCAAACACCTAAACCTTAAAAGAGAAAAAATCTGCCAGGAGATTAAATGGGTAAAACTTCTGAAGAAGTAGGCATAGGGAAAGACTTTTTGAACAGAACTCAAAATGCACAAGAAATTATACCAAGAACCAGCAAATGGAATCATACCACATTTAAAAAGATTTTGCACAACAAAGGAAATAACCAACACAGTGAAAAGAAAACCTACCGAAAGGTGGAAAAAAAACCCTCCCAGTTATTGTTAAAAAAGAGAATTGATTTGTAGAATATATAATGAAATAAAAAGCAGATCACCCTAGAATATATAATGAAATAAAAAATAGATCACCCTAAAATAAAAATCCCAATCAAACAACAAGCAAATAAAATGGACAGTCACTTCTCAGAAGAAGAAATACAAATGATCCATAAATACAAATGATGGAGGAAGGGGAGGAGGGAAAGGGATTGAAAGAAAGAATTAAGATGTGCTATGTCAATATATCAATGCTTTGTGAGGAATGTGATCATTATGTACTATAAGCATATAATAATAGATAAAAGATAAAGTAATAATTTAGGTAAAAATGTCTGAACCTTATTAACCTCTTCTTTTTTACTAAAATTTAGCATAAGTTACATGAAATGTCATCAAATATCTGCATTGTGTGTATTCACTATTTGACTAGATATTTGAGGTAATACAGTGAAGCAGGCATATCTGTTGTTCAATTAGTGAAAACAGATTCTTTCTTAGAGATTAAACTATATGTCTAAAATAAATAAATTGAGCTTTTAAGCGACAATTCCAAAAACAAGAGTCTGTGACTCCTAAACTACTGTACCCTTCAGTAGACCAGTAGCTCCCAGGCACTATTCTTTGTAGGGTATATCACTATTAAGTAGATTTTGTGCTTAAATGAATGTCTGTTTACCTAGGTGAGGTTTCTGTGTGAGTGCAACCGAGGCTGTCTTGCCTAATATTTTATCTCTAACTCTTGTATGATATCTGCTACATCACTAACATCCTATATATCTTGATGTTATGTGTGAATACAAATGTATTAATGATACCCTAGCAATAAAGTTTAGCTTCCAAAGATGTTAGATAACTACATTATTCAGTGTTGCTTTTTACAGCTGTGCACATTCTGCCAAAATTGAAAACCTACACTTTATAACTAATGATTACCCAAGTAAGTTATTCCTAGGGTTGTAGGATATTTCTGTATGCAGCACAGGGCCCCCCTTTGAACCATTTCCTGCCAGTGCTGTGTTCATTGATGACTTTCTTTATTCTACCTTCTAAATCTACATTGTTGGTAAACCTCAGACTGAACACTGTGGCCATTCTTATACAGCCATCTGCATGTGCCCAGGAGAAATAGCGAAGAACAGAAAAAACCCTGTCAGGATCTTACCCTTTGCCAATTTCTTTGTTCAAATGTACTGTGTCCTATGAGTGCTGGTATAAAGTGGTTATTCTGATAGCTTCGCTCTTACTCAATGCTGTGTGTTTTAAATGAGCAGGAAGAACAGAGGCACAGAGAAAAGGGAACAGCTAGCGCTGTCATTCTGAAACACTGGGCCAATCTATATTATTATATGATGTATAATGGCAAATTAGTGACTGGCAGAATGTTTTAATACATACATCTGCAAATGTGTAGATGTGTGTCCAATTTTAAATTTTATGAGGCAGACCAATAGTGTAATAAAAAATGACTAATAGTTTAAGTTCAGGATCCCTCAAAGAAGGAAAATTTGTTAACAGCTTCTTATGAGTGTTTTATTAAACATTTCACATGGAAGCATAGCATTAGAAGTTTAAGCAAGAAGTGATATTTTAACTTATTTATATAGTACTGTCCTGGTAATGAATAATATTCCTAATTCATATAAGCACATGTTTAATGAGATATTCTTAAAAATGTACAGATTTTTCTCTCTTTTGTGTTAAACTTTAAGGAAAAGCATGATTTCAAAGAGATGATTCTGTTAGCAATGCATTTTTCATGCCCACCTTCTGTTATATGTGTTACTGCTGAAACTTGTTGCAATTACCCACTTTAATAAGTGGAGAAAGCTTTGCCACTCATAGACTGGTGAGTTTCAAATATGTCCTTTAAGACGAGGGTTCTTCTGTGGTACAGTAGGGGAAATAAACAGGTACTGAGGAGAGCTCAAGCATAGAATGTTTTGTCAACTTACGCTTTAAAGTTTTCCATTTCCATTTCATTATATCTGCTTAAGAAGTCTGCATAAAGACACGATTTAAAAACCATTTATCTCGTCCACATTTGTCATCAAGCATGAAGCCTTGGAAAACTTAAATAACCAATTTATATTAAAAAGGACTTGTACAAGGCACTGTATTGCATTTGGAGGAAATATTATTATCTATATACCAAAAAGCACAAAATCCTCTCCAAAGATTATAAATAAGGTCCTCTAGTATCTGTGTTGATCAACGGTATCTATAATCTGTATAACACAAAACCTATTTATATCAACATTTATTTTTTTACTGCCAGCACAAAGCCTGACATGAGTTATCTCAACCAATATTTGTTAAAAGAACGAATATACTCAGAAAGTATTTCTACACAACTAATAACCTGACCCATCTGAAAGTCTATCTAAGAATGCTTATTCCATTGATGCTGTTTGTATTTTGTTTGTTTGTTTACCATAAAGCAGAGAAAATGTTTGTTTTCCCAAGGAAAAATTAACATGGTTAACACATATATGCTACCTTCCTACCACCTCACTTGCAATTCTGTCTTAACCTCCTCTAATTTTCATATCCATTGTTTCCTTTGTCTCAAGTAATATTTACACTAAAATTATGCTCCCATTCCCATGCCCACTCTTCCTTTTATTTTTATCATCTAGTTGAGGCAGAGAGGTGGGTCCTGAGGAAACATGCTATGTCTGTCCCTGGTCTCTCCACCTGAGTAGGTCACAGTTGTGTGGCTCTATAAGGCTTCAGTGGAAGACCCTGTTATATCTTCTAATTTAGCTTCAAAAGTGATGACTGACATATGCTAGCTCTTATTTGAATATCTTATCTGTTATCATTTGATGAGACTTTAAAAGAACAAAGACATAATTGATGAACATGTTCAAACTACAAACATTATTCAATGATATCTCATATGAATTTAATGTACAATGTATGACAGATTCCTCAAAGAATTTCCCATGAATATATTTAGCCTCCTCTTACAGTCATTTGAAGTATACACAATAGTTTTCTTATTTAGCAAATCAGAAGATAGAGGACCAAAGATGCTTAGCCTGGTGTTTTAGATTTAGAATCAGTTCCATTAAACTTTAGGCTGTGCTGCCCCTGTAATGTTTTTTTGACATTGTCTACTCATGTGCAGTTAACTAGAATGATGTTGGATTTGAAATTTGATGATCTGATCTCTGGCTTCCCTGAATCTACTGTGACCTTGACATTTTGTTGTTTTTTGTAATACTGCACTCCCCATTTTTAGAGGATGGAAGAAGGTGCTGTTTTAATAGGGAAGAAATGATGTGTTTGGTTAGGGATATGTTTAATAAAGTGAGGTAGAGGAAAAACAAGATCAAGCTGTAAACTTATACACTGAAACATGGACTCCAATTGGATTTTGAAATATATCTTTTGAACTCACCTTACCAAACTAACACTAGATATATTACTATTTGAAATTACCATTGCATTTGCTATCTAAAACAATCAGAAGGTCATCAGATAGTGTACTTGATGTTTTACAGAATTTAAAATAATAAGCTCAGGCAGCCTCCAAAGTTTTTGTAAGTGTACAACATTATGCTTGGTAGCTTTAAGTGATACTATAGGAAAATGGTCCAAAAATTTGACTGATATTACATTTGAAGGATATATTATTTCATTATTTTTATAACAGAAGAAGTGATTTGAAATAAAGGTGGAATGGAGGTTATATATGAAAGAATTTCATAATCATATAAAAAAGACAGTAATAAATACAAAACTTGCGGTAATACTATAAATATCAAAGCATTGAAATTGAGACTTGTGGGAGACAACTCCAGTGACTCCCTTTGAATCCAAAACAATTACTGTGACTTTGATTATTTGGAGACTCATTTCCTTATACTGATATGTGGAGAGCTGGCTAGGGTATTTCCTTCTCTCTTCAATTGGCTCTAAGCATTGCAAATAAGGCCAGCTGAGGTGCTAACATGCAATTTCTATAGCCGACAGACAGTCCTGTTTCCTCGCATAATGTTCTACTTACAATACAGATAAATACAGATCATGAACACAGGAGATGTTAGAGCAAATTGCTCCAGGAATGTCAAGCCTCACGGAGGCTATGACTCCCCAGGGCACAAGAGTTTGCATATCAGAACTGAAGGGATAGCCCCCCAAAACAATTCCATTGTTACCTAAATTGGATTATGTAAATTGATCCTTCCACATATCTTTATCTCTGCAACTTACAGAGATGCCAGTCTTGCACCTGGCCTGCCAGCTCAAGTTACATAATTCCCTGCCATCCTACTGTCACTCATCCCTGAGCCATCCCTCTTCTTCACAAGATAATAAATTCTGGCAGAGGTCTAGGATCAAGGTCTTTGTCCACATGTCCTCATGGGGATTGGATTTAGGACCCCTTGGCTGCCCTTAACTTGGAATATGTCTTGGTGTTTTACTCTCTCCGTGGGCTGCATTGGTGGTGGTAGATTGGAATTAACTTGCTGGGATTCCAATGACGCCTCAATGGGATTACAAATACAATTTTTTGAATTGTGAGGAAAACTAGAAAGAGTACTACAATACTTGGATGACTGAACTTGATATTGGGGTTTACAATACAGACTTTTTAGGCATTTGTTCACATAAATGTACATTTCTTTGAATAAGGAATTTATTGCATTTATTTTTTCCTGTATGGAGGAAAACATGCATTGAAGTTCTGTCTACATAAAAAATTTTCAGATTCCACCAAACCCTTAGTATGTGAACATTGTATCCATGAAAATAGCTCATTTTTATTATGTTTATCCATAGTATAGACTCTGCAGTTATTGTGTTAGATATGAAAAAACTGAAGGATAGGAGACATGCGTTGTCCAAGGAGGTGTAGCTAGGTACCTGAATATTTTCTGTAGCTTTAGAATCCTTCTATCTGACATTTTTGCTCTTGGCTTTTTCATTTTCATTAAAGAAGACTGGTGTCCTTGAATTCTTTCTATCTGCTCAGTTTTTGTGTGTGGTAGGACTTTACATCAAAGACTGTTAAAGTTACAATAGCAGTGATCTCTGCACTAGTTAGGGGATTTCTGTGTGTTAAATGCTTTGCATACTTTCATTTAGTATTAGAATAACACCACAGATGTGATGTTAGTGCTCCATTCATTCGAAAGATGTGCACCATGAGGCTCTAAGCATTTGTATGCTTGGTGTAATACACATAACTTCTACACTTCAATTGGAGCTTGAATCCAGATCTAAATCCTGAGATAAATATCTTGGCCTCTGTATTCTAGGCTAAACAGTAGAATACTTGATCAGTAGAAAGTTCTGTAAGAAACTGAATCTATTTTCTCCATGGAAGTTTTTGATTGTTTATTTTCTTATTCTTCATGTAATACTATCATCAAGGTAAAAACAAAGCACATGCTATTATTAAGCAAGGAGCATCAGTATTCCTTCAAAGGGATGGAAGGTGCCATACAGTTGTGCTAAATATGCATGACACCAAAATAATAGCTTAGCTATTGGAAATATGATGTCAAGAGATAGTACTCAATAAAGGTTTAGAGAAAATTTAACAAATGCATATCTAGGAAATCTTTGGGATTTTGTTTAGATTTGAAGGTTTGATGCATTATTCAGCAGAACTCTCCCTTGATATTTAGCATCAGTTTGTAAATTATTAGTTTTCTTTGTTGGTACTTCCAGCTTAATTGTATTTCTTAGCTTTAAAATGTACCTTAAGGTAGCTATTTATTCAAACACCATATCTAATTAAACTCTTCTACTACTGCCTCCCATAGGTTTCAGCATAAAAAGGGCTATTGAGACACTTATTTAAAGTAATGTGACTGTGAAAAACAGAATAAAATGTAATAATGGAATCGGAAATGATTTTCAGGGTACCTGAACTGTCAAGAAATAGCTGACATTCTGTTACCATCAAATTCTATGGGTAAAACAGTTTTCTGTGCACATGGTTATTTGGCTCCTTTTGCTTTGGCTTCCAGAAACCATCCATTCTTCTGATGCCTTGATCTCTCCTCCTCCTTTCACCATGCCTTCAGTTCTGTGTTTTCAATAGAACTGGGAGTATGCGACTGTGAAACCTGGGCCCATCTGATCATTACGTTAGCGAACCACAGAAACGGACTCAGGTCACATCAGATTTAATGTTACCCAGCATCAGCAGTGGTAACGTCTGTTTCACAAATGGTGGAAGTGAGAAAACTAAAGTTTCTCAAGTAATAAAAATAAGAGTTAACCATTACCACTTAGGATGTTCTAAACAATGCATCAGATATATTCATCTACTATACTTAAGAAATAAACTGTTATATTTCTGTCATTTCTACCCAATGGACATGATTATTTGCTTTATTCATCTTGCTTTTGTGAAACAGGAAAAGAAATAAGCCATATATTTGCCAAAAAGACATGAGTTCTTGAGGAAAGTGTGACATTTTGTCTTAAGAGTGAAGATGCACTCAAGGAAAACAAAGAATGAAAACAAAGAAGTTGGCTTCACAATGGGGAATTGTGCGTTGTCAAAAAAGTTATCTAAATTTCATTTAGTAAGAAGGAAACAAGCATTAATAGTTCGGCATTGCTTTGGAAGGCTGAGATTGTGGAATTTATTATGAGAAGAGTCCAGAAGTAGACTGGGTTTATTGTTTCAGATTTGTCTCCTATATAGTGCAGTTAAAATCTTTTTATTCTGTTTGTTTTAAAATGTAGAAAAGTAAAAATGTATAAATTGATACAGTGTTATAGAATATGTATCATTGATTTTTTAAGTGAACATGTTATAAAACTTTGAGAATAATATTGGCCTTGGGTTTTTCCATGGTAAATAAAGTAAACTTTACTCATAATTAAAAGATACTATTAAAAAGATAAACATACTGTGTTTGGTAAACAATAATTAAAAAAGGTTTTTTTAAAGCTTATAAATGACCCATTTTATATTCTAGTAAGGATAGAAGACAAAAGTAGTAAATGAATCACTTCTACAAAAGTAGCTATGCAAGCTAGGAAATAAAAGACTTATGTATTTGTTTTTGGTACCAGGGATCAAACTCACAACCTTGTGCTTGCCAAGCAGGCGCTTACACCACTGAGCTAAACCCTCAACCCAAAAGACATTTATTGATGAGATAAATAACATATTAACTTTTTCTGATCAGCTGGACAAACATTCAGGTTTGCCCTAGTGAGGATAACTGGGAAAGAAACACTACTTTGGAGAATTTAGTTCAAGCACTGTGATAGTGACTAGGACATATTTTCAGTGTATCTGAAATTCATATATTTAAAATTCTAATTTTTTGCTAGCTAAACCCTTGTTACTAAAACTCCATCTACCATTGACATTTTCTTATGTTAAATTTTCTCTGTTCAAATTACTGCATTTTTATTTCCTTGTTAAGATGCAATAGGTTTAATAACTAAAAGAAGGAAAGGACTGTTTTTCGTAGGGATAAGAAATAGTCTAGTAAAGTTTCAGTCAACTTCAAAAGCTACAAGTTCATTTTCCCTTAATTCATTTGTGAATAATAGACATCAAATTTAGATTTAAAACATGTTACTTACATGCGAATATCTATATTTTGGTAACTCAGTTACCTAGAGTATTACTTGGGAAGAATTACCAATAATAACCAGGCGTGGAGTCGCACATCTGCAATCACAGAACTCAGGATGCTGAGGCAAGGGGAGTGCTGAGATTTTGAGACCAGTCTCCTCTACAAAGTGAGTTCAAGGCCAGTCAGCATTGTGAAGTGAAAACCTGTCTCAAAAAGACAAAAATAAAATAAAAATAATGAACTACCAATAATAAACATTCTTTACCAATTCAGGCATATTGTGTTCAAATAGCCATGTTTCCAATTTTACCAATGGAAATATTGTTCTTGCTTTACTGTGGAGTAACTGACAAATGAAATTATAATTATTTAAGGTACACAGTGATATGTTTTGATATACAGAGTTTATGAAACAATTACCAAAATCAAAATGAGTAATATAGCCATCTACTCTTACATATACCTTTGGGTTTATAGTGAGAATGCTCAACATTCAGTAAAAGGGCATGGCAGGTTTCCAGCATACAGAGCATTATTAATAATTATGAGCACTCCACTGTACATTAGATCTCCCAAATTTGTTGATATTGCATAGTTGAAAGCTTGTGACCTTTGCTTAACTTCTCATTCTTCCAGTTTCTCATTTCTGCCAACCACTGTTCTACTTTCTGCTTTTACAAGCTATACACATACAAAAGAAAACATGCAGTTTTTTTTTTAAGATGTCTGGATTATTTTATTTCATATGTTCTTCAGTTTCATCCATATTGTTGTAAATTGCATGATATCCTGTCTTTATAAGAATGAATAATGCTCAGTTTCATACTTAGGTATAATATTTTCTTTATCCTCTTATCCATTGGTGAACACTTAGTTTCTATATTATAGCTGTTGAATAATGCTCCAATAAACGTATCTTTTTGATATACTGGTTTTGTTTCCTTACACCCAGAAATGGGATAGCAGACTCATATACTTGCTTTATTTTTAATCTTTTGGGTAAACTTCTGTACTCTTTTCCATAATGGTTCTACTAATTTACATTCCAATCAGCAATGCAACAGCATTCCCTTTTCTCCACATCCTTGCCATGACTTTTTAAATCTCTTATATTTGGCAAGTAGCTATTTTTATAGGTGTAAGGTGAGATTTCTCAAAATACAAAGTTTGCTCGCCTTTCTGTGTTGATTAGCGATAACCACACTAATGTATCCTTTGGAGAAATGTCAGTGTCTCTGCTCACTGCCTGTCAGTTGCTTCTTTGTTATTCCTGCTTTGCCCCTTAACCACTTCTCTGATGAAAGTATTTTCTTTGGTTCAGTAAGTAGTACCTTTTTAATTTCCTTTTATATGTAGAATTTTAATTGGATGAAATCCAACTTGCTTACTTGCTCATTGTTGCTTTTGTTGTCTATGCTTTTGAGCTTAGCACCAAAAAGAATAATTGTTCAGGCCTATATGAAGTAGATTTTATGTATATTTCTTCTTGTAGTTGGATACTTTCAGCTTGTAAGTTCAAGCTCTCTTCTCACTTTGAGCTGATGTTGGTAAATAATGTAACATAAGTGTTCATTTCCATCTTTTTTTGCATATAGATATCCAGTTTTCCCCATATCATTTGGTGAAGAGACTGTTCTTTCTCTGTTGTGTGCTTCTGATACCCTTGCTAAAGATCAGTTAACCTTAAAAACACAGATGGGGGGCTTTCTAGTCTATTCTATCAGTCTATATCTCTCTTTTTATTCCAGATGCATGTTGTAGTACTATAGTTTTGAAATATTTGAAACATTTTGAAATTGGAAACTGTGATTCTCAAGATTTATCCTTGATATTTAAGATTGTGTTGACTGTGTGGAGTGTTCTGTGATTTCTTATGAATTTAAAATTTTTTTCATTTCTATAAAATTCCTTAGGTGATTGAAAAGATTGCATGGATTCCATATTTTATTGAATCATATCAATATTTTTAAAATATTAAATTATTAATTATGAACATGTAATATCTTCACAGGTATTTGTGTATGCCTCCATTTCTTTCTCTGATATTTTATAGTTTTTGGTGCATAGATGTTTTACCATATGATTAAGTTTATTCTTAAATATTTTATTTTTTGTGTTATATATAAATGGAATTTTTGAAATTTCTTTTTTGACAGTTTCTTGTTACTGGGTAAAAATGCAATTGATTTTTGTGTTTTGATTCTGTATACTGTAATTGTACTGAATGCTTTTTTTTAGTTATAAACATTTTATTGGCTGCTCTCTTAGTGTTTTCTCCATATAAGATTGTTTCAGTTACAAAAACAAACAAATGAACATTCCCTTCCTTTCTAAATTGGTTGTTTTTCTCCCATCCTTTATTTTCTCACTTCATTGCCCAATCTAGTGTGTCTAATCTGATGTTAAAAGGAAGTGGTGGGATTAGACAATTCCTTACCTTAGAGGAAAACCTTTCACCAATTTAAATTGAGCATCATGCTAGCTTTTGGCTTGTCAGGTATGCGCTTTCATGTGTTGAGGAATTTTCTATATCTATTTTTGCAGGTTTTATCCTAAAAGGTAAGATGTTATTAATGCTTTTTCCTGACTCAGTTGAGATGATCATGTGGCTTTAGTGCTTCACTGTATTGTACGATGTGTAACATTAATCACCATGTGTTGACTGACTTTTCAAGGCATAATTAAAAATAAGTCACTCTAACGTGGTTTCAAGATACATTCAGTAATAATTCAGATTAAATATGTGTTCCATTCTCTTTATTTATACTGAGTAAAGAATTTTATTGATGTACCAGACACCAAAAAAAGAACACAGGAAGAGCCAATTTTCTCTAGGAAGATTGGGTGCCTCTACTCACTCAGCTTTTCCACTTAAATCCACCACCCTTCCTTTGGATTTCTCCAGTGCACTTCATGTTTTTTAAACAGATAATGTACACAGTTACACCTGACCCTCACTGGCCAGGCACTCTGGAGACAATGTCAGTTCTACATTACTTTGCAGACCCAGGCAGACTCAGGTTCTACAAATGTTTTGGGAGAAAACAAAAGTACAACCTTAAAAGTAGAATATATTTCATTAGTACGTGTCCTGAAGATTCAGTTGGGAGTTGTCAGGAAGACGGTCCATTGTCAACTCCTTCCTCACCAGTCTGGGCATCCAAAATTCTTCTTCAATGCAACATAAGCCACTCCACTTTAAACACTTTTTCTTGCTGTAAGGATTCCTGCAGTGGAGCCTTATCTACCTGCACTTCAAGGCTTTCCTTGTCACTGGAATACACTGTGCTATTTACTGTTTGCTTCTCCAACCCTTTATAAATGAGCTTTATGTACTTCCTCAAGGCTGCATGAAACGCCAGAAGCATGGGTCTGGGTACAGCTCTCCCGCTGTCTCCTGTTCCTCCTGCAGGAAAACTCCCCTATATCTTGCAGCACAAGTTCAAGTACAGCAGGCCAGTGTTCTGGGCTGGACTGGAGCTCAGTGCTCAGCCATCAGGCTCAGCTCTGGAGTCATCGCCTGCATTTGCTGAGCACTGGCTTCCACTCTCTTTTCTGTGCCATTCTAAAATGACTGTTATTCTTTCTGGTATAACAGTGTTTTTTCATTTAGTGCTTTCTTATAATTGTTTGTTTTGATTTCTGTGTGATAACTTGGTGAAGAGTAAAACCTAGGTTGAAATTTACTTTAACAACTAATATGACCATCCTGAAAATATTCAGAAAAGGAGAAAGGTAAGACATATTGACTCCAAGTTGAGCAGTTCATGACTGACCCAATCATAGGTAAACAACTTTATGGAAAGCAGTTCCCCCTTTGAAATTACTAAGATAATGTGAACATGAAATATCCAGCGGCAACAATTTAATGTATCTTCTTAAGTAAGAAAAGGTGATGACTGTGTAGAAAGAAAAAAGAATTGGTACTTGTGTACTTTACAATTTGAAAAATAAATACAGTTGATAATGTCTTTTATGTATTACACTACTACATATACTATTTTTATTTTTTAAATTTATTATCAAAATTTGAAAATTTCATGAAGTGTCACATGAAATTGCATGAAATAATGAATGAGTATACTACATGAGAATTATTCTAGTATAAATTAAAGATTAAATTAATAATCTTCAGAACCTTCAATATGGACTATTTACTTGCTCATTTATTAAATATAAAACTTATAACTCTTTACAGAGTGCATCTTTAAAAACTATTATCTTAAAAGACATTTTCTGTACTGATGGTTATAGTTTTAGATCTAAGGTTCCCTAATTTTTCATGCGTACAGTATTAGGGCTTTTGGAAGGTGAATGAATCAGTGGGACACTACAATAATCAGTGGATTAATCCATTAGTGATTTTATAATGAATGCCCTCTTAGGTTGGTCACGGGGGTTTGACTTACAATGGTATATTTTTACCTCTGCTGCTTCCATTTCACTTTGCTACCTGGTTGCCATGGTTTGAGCCATTCTCTCATGGCATTTCAGTCAGGGACTGAATCTTCTGAAGCCATAAGCCAATTTAAAACTCTCCTTTTAATTTTTTGTTGTTGGGTATTGTGTCCTAGTGATGAGAAACTGGCTGGTAAATTGACATAGTAAAATAAAAATATTTAATATGTGTTTATGTGGGATGTTAAGAAATTCTTACAGTAAAATGATACATTTAAATCTATTGTTGGCTTCATTTTTAACCTTAAACAGCAAGGAAAATACTGTATTCTTTAATAGTTAATATTTAAGCTGTAGTAATCTTCATAAAAATATCTAATCATAGCTTTTCTATTTACTGTCTGGTTGTTACTAAACAATATTTGCACATGTACTAATTTTTGCACCAATTGAAATACTATTAAATGCTTTCATAAACTCCTATTTAAAAGTACTTCTTTATTAAATACTTTCAATAGAATGAACTGCAATTTCAGTAGCATTAAAAATGAATGGAAAAGAATAGAAGAAAATCAAAATGAATCCATTTAGTCTGTGCTGAATAGAGATAGGTCACTAGAGAAAAATTGTCTTTAAACACATTCGTATGTATATGAATATACAAAATATTTATTTCTGAACATGTTTGGTAGAACTGAGTGTGAATTTATTTAAATATCCCCAGAATTTGTGGGGATATTTAAATAAATATTTCCCTTATAGCAGGTTACATGATCCTCCCACCCATGTGACACTATTGGCCTAATAGAATGGAGACAGACTAAATATTCATTCATGGAGACACTCATGTATCCAAATATTGAGCCTACCATCAGAGGTAAGTTCAAATCACATTTGATTATATGCAGTTCAGTCCTATTCTATCATTGAAACAAAGTAGGGAAAATGAAAGATTCAAGGGGTATTTTGGCTATGTCATAGGGGAAGAGAATAGGAGAAATGTTCTACATTCTATATCTTTTCCTATTTAAAATAATGAAAAATAAATTTTATGTTTTAGTATTATGATACATGGATGATATTCCAGTTTCAGTGATGAAGTTTCTTTATTTCATCCCCTTAACTCACTAAGGCCATAATTTTACCTGGGCATTAGATACTGTGATCGGATTTAAGTATCAGCATGTTCTAGCATCACGATCTCTCCTGAGGTCATCTATGAAGGTTTCAGTCTTTAGACAACCTTTGGCTGTAACCCAGCAACAAAAATTTTATCACTTATATAGGAATACCTAACAATAATTTTCAATGTATGTTATTATTCATTCCAAAATTATTTTGTAAACTTGACAGTAGTATCCATCCATCTTCAAATGTATTTCATGATCTATTTGCATAGGTGTTAAAATATATAGAGTTCACAAACAGAAGCGTTCAGCAAAACTTTGCCTTCATGCACAAACTTCACATTGGGTAACTAACATGACAGTGACCATCTTCTTAAATGAACACAAATGTAGCCATCTTCCCCAGAATCATGGAGTGAGTTAAGTTTGTAAACAGTTATACAATTGTGTGTGTGTGTGTGTGTGTGTGTGTATTCTTAGCATATGATTAGTGTTTACATGATTTTCCATGTCCCAGTTAAAATTATTGTATGCCAGTAAAGCATTATATTTGTCAGGTTTTTATCACTGGCACAAAATATAGTGGTATCTCAGCTCACAAACTTAATTCTTTACACCATTCTGGTCATAAACCAAATCAGACAGGAACTAAATCAAATTAAATGGTGAGGTTCAATGTTGACCATATGAGGAAATGTGATCTGGTTCTTCACCAATTCAGTTTGTGACCAGAATCGTGCAAAGAGTGAAATTTGTGAACTGAGTTTACACCTGCACCTAGCATCATCAATTTAAAGGAAAATTTTACTCTGGGTCATGATTTCAGAGGTTTAGTCCATGCATGGCTGGATCCAATGCACAAGCTTCAGAGTAGAAAGGAATAGGGAAAGAAAGTCGCTTACTTCATGGAATCCTGGGCACAAGATAGAAGAAAAGAGCCAGAGAGAAGGGAAGAAAGGACCAAATGTGGTACTGAAGGTCACAACTACATGAACCATCCAGTCACACCCAGAAGTGTGCTTTACTAACACCCTGTGTCTCACAAGTCAGCCACGTTGACAATCCTGCTTAACTGTGACACTCTATCGCTTGACACCATGACACCAGAACATACCATACTTCATCTCCAATACAAATGAAGTTGTAACTCCTCCTAACATTATATCGTGTGTACAAATAACAATAAAATAATCAATTTCCCAGGGCTAGTTGTTCTAGCATTGATAAAATGTCCAAATAAAAAGTCACATCTGAGACTGAAGACAATGCTTAGCTTTAAACCTCTGTAAAATTCTAAAAATAAATTACATATTCTTGATATGCAATGATATAGGGTAAAGTTTTCCTTTCCCAAATGAAGGAATAAAAAGATAGAAAACAACAAGACCAGAACATCAGACACAGCATTGCCACCAGTAAGTTCTATATTACCATGTCCAGAGTTGAGTGCACAGTTTAATGAGACAAGAGTTCCAGAGGGCTTAGGCAGTCCTATCTCTATGGAATATATATATATATATATATATATATATATATATATATATATATATATTTGTTTGTTTTGCTATGATCTGCATGTTTCTTTGTTAGATGTTCCACATTCATGTCATCTCCAAGGCCCTAGGGGCTCCACTGCAATTTTGGCTTAATTCCCACATCTGCATGTAATAACGTATAGGGACACATTGCTTGGCCTCCCAAACCTTCATTTGAGATCTAGGGGGAAAGCCTTTATGATTCCACAAAGCTTGCATTCTGCATGCCTGAAAACTATTGCTCGTATGACTGATCCCAAGGTCTACTGGCCAGGCCCTGCTAGACATGGGTGCAGCATCCATCTGATAGCATGAATAAGCAAGGTAAAATAAGTTCTAGGGAGCAAATTGCATTGTTGGCTTTTCTTGAGCAGGGGTATTAAGGGCTGTCTTGTCTTATGGAACATTATACTTTTGAACTCTTGAACATGAGGTAAGTGGGGTCATGCTGATTCCTGAGATGGCCTAAAGGTCATATTTCTCCCTATACAAAGTTACTGGCTTGTTTTTAATGGTGCTAATCTCTTCATCTTCCACATCCTTCTTGGCCCCAGTTTTCTATCTGTATGCTTTCTGTCATTTTTCAGATCTTTCTGCTCTGCTCTTTGCTTTACAGTAAAGCCCACATGTTTCACTGTCTTGGCATTGCCTCTGCTTGCCGGATGAGTTACTCTGTCATTCTTCAACCCAGCTTCCCCAAAGTCTCAGAACAATGGTCAAATACAGACTTTTTGGTTTTGGCTAGAGTGAGTCATGTAGGGAATCAGATGGGATTTGCAGTAGAGGCCTCATTTCCAACTGAAACTTCATGAGGCTGGCTTCACTGCTCACATTCCTTCTGCTCTCTCATCAGAATCACCTAGAACGGTCCGCTTACACCATTTGAGGCCTTCTCCAGCCAGAACCCCCCAATCTTTCTACATATCTCTTGCAAAACAGTTACAAAAGTGCCAGGTACATTTACAGCAATAACCCTAGTTCCTGATACCAATTTTCTGTATAGGTCAGCTTCTTATTGCAGGGATCAAGTAGCTTATATCTACAATTTAAAGAAGGAGAGGTTCAATTTGGGTCACTGTCAGCATTTGAGTCTGAAATATTGTGATGGAAGAGTGTGGTGGAGCAAGGCTGCTTACTCATTGGTGAGTAGAAAGCCAAGTGTGAGAGGCAGGAATCAAATACAGTACCCAAGTTCAAGCACGCCTCCCATGACCCTCTGAGACATACGCAGAAGTGCACTTTACTAAACTTTTTGGCACCTCACCAATCACACTGACAATTCAACTTAATTTTCACAGTGATACTACCCTTCTCACATCTTACCTTTTCCAGCATTAGATATATACTGCAAGACCTTTCAAGAATGTAGTCATTAATTTTATTCACCTATATAATTAGAAACATAATTTTTATAATTAGAATGTATTTTTGTTTTGACCCTTTTTCACAGAAAATAAAAGATTGAATTCTCTTTGGCATTTAGAAGTTTTCAAATTATAATGTACATTTTTAGTAGTTAGATTGCATCAGACTTTCTCCAAGTTTTCATGTTGTATTTTCAAATGCCAGCAGGCAAATTTAAATTCAAAAAACATTTATTGGTGACTACAATATGAAATGTTTTACAGTGCTATAAATACAAGTAAGATATTCTTCATCCTTGTATGCAGTGGATATAAAATTCAGTGTATTTTAACCTATTTCATTTTGCCTGACATTATTTAAAAGTCAATTATGTGTAGGAATTATGCATTTAAATTTATGAAACAGTATAAATTTTCAAACTCTTTTTAAGTGGTGGGCATTTTATAAAATACTTTCTCCTTTCTCTGACTTAGTCATGGTATTTTTCTCATCCAGATGGTAATATTAAAGTTATTTTTAGCGTAAATTGCTATACTTTTATTTTTCAGATGTGCATTGCTTAGTTGGATTTCAAATCTAGCAAAATATTCAGTAGAATACACAGGGATTATTGCTTTTCTTAGCTCTTCCTAATTCTTTAGTTATTACATGCATAGTAATAACCACCTTGAAGTGGCTCATTCAGTGCAGCCAGCTGCTAGGGTCATGTCCTAAATACAGCTTAAACAGCAGGCTCCAATCTGATGAAACCTGACCGGAAACCATGAAGCAAACAGAAGTTCAGCAGTCATTCATATTTAAGATTCAGCAGGCACACAAAGCTGAAAGCGGCTCTTCTGCTTTGACATTATCTATAGGTTCAATGCTCAATATGCTGATTCTATCATAATACAGAAAATTGGTTAATTCCCTCTGGAAATTAGCAATAAAAAGTCTCTCCTTGAATTGCTCTTGAGTCTTCTCTTGATTTGTTTGATTATATCTTCCCTTTACCTGAAGATGAAAAGAACATTTTAAATAAAAGTATGTCCATTTATAAAAAATTTGCATATGTCTTGCATTTTTTTCTAAGTACAACATGTGCGTGCATGTGCACATAAAATGAAGTAGATATTCTCCATGTTTAATGAAATATTCTATAAAAATCCATAATTTCATGATGATTTTTTGCTTAATTCTTCTGCTATTTGCTTTTGAGTGCTGTGTGGTGTTGGAATGTCGACTTTAATTGCTGGGTGCACACTTGCGAATATTCTGGACAATTACCTCAGATATGCTGAAATCTTTCTCTACTGCACTACAGACATACAGGCACTCTAGAACACATTTTTGGCCCCTTTTTCAAAATTATTTTGTTTTTGTAACAGAATTCCACATATTGGATAACTTACAGTAAATATGGCTTTATTGTCTGATGGTTCTCTGGAAACTGAGAAGTAAAAATCAAGGGGTTGGTGTCATGTGCACGAGACTTTTTGGGCCATCCAATGATAGAAATGTAAAGAAAGGGTGAGAGAGAGCAAGAAATTGAATTTGGAGCTTCAGACCTTTCTTAATCATTATGAGATCATTTGTGAGAAGGGAAAACTCATCAATAAATACGTCCTATATTCCAATTTTGTTATCTTGGAAGTTAAGCTTTAAACATATGTGTTTGTATGTGTGTGAGAACACAGTCAAATATATACATATACATGCTCTAATATACAGTTCATGTCATGCGTTGAAATGTGGTGAAATATAAGCAATCACTCATACAAACGCACATATAAGATTAAGATGTATAGAGGAGGGTTGCAGTCAGGATTTACAGTGGAAAATATTTAATCTGTGACATATAGTTTATAAGATTATTTTATAACATTCACTCAAAAAAGTCAAATGCAGTAAAGTGCAGAAAATCTTTACTCATATTAGAGACCCAAAGAATCCAGATGAAGGGCTGAAACCCACATCAATGTCCTGCATGAACCCAGCTGAAGACCTAGAGCCCATGGCAGTGGCCTCCACAAGTCCAACTAGAGCCCTAGATGTCTCATGCAAGTCTGCATCAAGGATTTGCACTGGAAAAGCCCAAAGGTCAGTAGTGGAGGCTAGAAAAGTCCCTCCAGCAGGATGAAGGGTCTTTGTCAGCAGGTTGAGGGATCTCCACTGGAGCCAGGAAGCATCACTCAAAGTCAGGAAGAGAACTGACTGAAGAGAACTGCAGCCATACTCAGCAACGGTGAGGACCAAGCTCCTCCAATGATGAGAATTCTGAATTCGTATCAGGAAATCCAGCACAAAATTTTTCAGGAAAATTTACAGCATACCACCTTCCCCTCCAGTTTTCCTTTTACACTGTTAGTAACAATCCTCAGGTGGGCCTTCCACACCCAGCACCAGGCTAATTCAGTTGAGCTGAGTGTTACAAGTTGCCCATTAGTTAATGCACCATAGAGAGTACATACAGCACAAGACTTTTGGTAGAAAGTCAACTTTATTGGCTTTGAGATCCAAGTAAGGGATCAGGGAAGCCGACCTCTAGGTGTGCCTGAGTGCAATAGAGCCATGATCTTGGGGTGCAAAATACGGTCTTTGGCCCCTGCCTGTCTGGCACTGTTCTCCTGTTATACTTTTCAGCTGAGATGAACTGAGCCTTTTGGCTCCCCCATGCCCTTCCATGATGGTAGTTCTGCCTTGGAGCCAGCTGACCATGGATAGCATACCCTTAAAACATGAACCCAACTGAAAACCTCTTCTATTTTTTAAATTGTGAATGTCAGTTATTGTGCTTAATAATTAAAAAGGTAGCATAGTCTACTTCCTTGGACTTTGGGAAATGTGTTTATAGTTAGTATTCATTAAATGTTTAATTTGAATATTACTCATATTAGTCCACTCAGGGCAACATTTTTATTTATGAATGAGGTAGAAATTTTTTATCTTAATTTTTCAGAGAAGAATAACTGAAGTTTACAAGTTTAACTTTAAAAACATTACTGAGATAGATGGCATGTTCAGAAATCCAAATGCCGTTCTTTTACTCTCTATGTTTTACCCTGTATTTCAACATGGAGGAAAAGTTTGACCATAAAAGCTTTGCTCCTGTAGTAGCTGAATTTCACAATGCAGTTTCAGAGACTTCTTATTATCTTACACTATTCTTTCAACTGGCTATCACTTCAGGGTGTCTATAGGCAACTGAGATTTTGCAAAAAAAATTCTGTCCATGAACTTCTTAACTTCACTAAGTGAAGATTCATTATCAGAAGCAGTAACTTTCGTTGTCTAATCCGAATTATTTAAACAATTGATGAAAATTTAAGATCATAGAGACAGAAATTTTAGGGAAAACATAGTAAACATCAGACTATTTAAAATGACATTTAACTAAAACAATGTATGTTTTTACGTAGCAATGATTAAAAATTAGTATGAATTCCTAAGTAAAGTTTGAAAAATTAAATAGCTATGGGGGGCAGTTTAGTATGTAAGTACAATCTTTCAAAGTCAGAATCAGCTCCAGACCAGTACATCTAGATTTTAATTAATACTTTCTTGTAAAAGTTCCCATATTGATATCCCAAACAATGTGAGAACTAGTTTCTGACATTTCTGAAAAGTGTTATTCATAAGCAAAATATGAATAATTTAAAGTTTGTGCATTATATATCAAATATTTATGGGAATTGCATCCTTCCATGTATTAATGCCCTGCTAAACTTTTCTACTAGCATACAGGAAATTATTTTTGTAAAAGAAAAATAGTGCAAGCAGCTCTTAAGTTTCAGTTTCATTCTAAATATTCCATTATTTTCTACTTTTCCAGAGAAATAAACTACTCCTTTACTTTTTCACAGCCCTTCATCAGTAGCTGAACTTCATCAAGAGGACACACTTTTTTAAAGCAGTGATGGAAATAAAAGTTAAGAGAAGTTATATAAAATAATAGATCATTTTTGATTCATGATAAATTTCCTGAATAAATACGGTCAGTGAATGAAATTTCTAAAATATAAAATGTATGAGATGTTAATACAAAAACCATGCAATAGTTTGTCCATTATTTTAAAATAACATTATTGGCCATAATATGATCAAACTCAATTTGGTTCTAGGCTTGTGACTGATATTAGTTAGAGTAAAATATCAACTCTATAGGAATCTTTTTCTTTCTCTAGAAAAATAATTACTATTAACTGATAATAATATTGGAGTAATAAAAGAATTATTACTATTTCAAACACATTTTCTTTGTACAGTTATCAAATACCTTGCTTGGAAGAAAACAACTACCATATTGCTCCAAATATTCTTTTTTGTCCATTTTTTGAGGCAGATCTCACTATGAAGTAGAAGCTAGCTTTGAACTCAACATGTAGTCCAGACTGGCCTCAAACTCACAGTAGTCCTCCTGCCTTAGCCTCCTAAGTGCTGGGACTACAGGCATGTGCTACCATGCCTGGCCATTCCAGATATTCTTACACTTAGCTCTCATATCATGTCCTATCCTCTGTTCTTCTGCACCTGGGTTATAGTGAAGGAAACTACTCTCCCAGCTGTTATTATCTTTTAGATATAATCTTTTTTCATTTTTTTATACACAAAGAGGATTCCTGAGTTATGTTTTCATTAGCTTTTACTATAACACAATCTTACTAAATATGAACAATGCCTAATTTCTAACTTGTAATGTGTTCTTATTTTAGTTCAGATTTTTCCATTATTTAGTGAGAATTCACTAGTGAGTTTGATCTAGTGAAGTTATATTTACAGTTTATTTTTCTACAGAAATTGGTTTACTTAACTATTTGAACAGTAATGTTTTAGCAGAAATTGATTTTGAATATTAGAAATATACTTTTAAAAAAATGTGCAATGTTCCATTTATCAAATTCACACTCTGAATAATCAATCAAGATCAGCAGAAACATTGCAATAAATTATTCTTTGAGGTTAACATTACATTAGTTTCAATAGCAATTCAACTACATTTCCAAGCCTGAAGTTAAAAAATGTTTTTATGATCTTGTGTACTGATAGATGTTTTATAAACTAACACATTCATTGTTTACGCTCGGATGGCTGTAAAAAATGCAAGGCAAGGCATTTCCTTTTATTGAGCATTAAATATTTGAAAATGAGATTTCTTTTATGATAATGTTTGCTTCATGGAATGAGTTTAGAAATATTTCTTCTTTAATATTTTAAAGAGTTGAAGAGGAATTGGTATCATTTCTTCTTTAAATTTTGGCAGAGGCCTTCATTAAAGTTAGCTGGTTCTGAATTTTCCTCTTTTGGGATGTTTCATTATTGCTAGTTTTTACTCCATACTAGCTATTATCTGACTATATTTTCTATTTATTCATCAATCAGCCTTGATAAATGTTCTGTTTCTAGAACTATATCTATCTATTCAAGATTATCTCATTTGTTGACATAAATATGTACAATATTTATTTGCAATTTTTTATTTTCACAGCATTGGTTGTAATATCTTTTTTATTTATGAATAAATCTAGCTAAGAGTTTGTCATTTTTGTTGATTTTTGAAGAAAAATTCTACAAACACAATTTGTTTTCATCATGTTTTTATTCTCTAGATGTTTTTCTCTAATATAAACTTTATTATTTCCTTCCTTCTGCTATTTTTGGGGTTCAATTTCTTCCTATTTATTGAATGTAACATTAAGTGTTTCATTTGACACTTTTCTCATTGTTTCAAATGTGCATATTTACAGGTATATACCTCTGCCTTAGCACTCTTTTCCCTGCATTTTATAAGTTCTGACATACTGTGTTTTTGTTTTCACTTATCTCTGCATATTTTCTAATTTCCCTGTGTCTTCCTTTATTGTAGTTTTTTATTACGAAACTCATTGGTCCATTTTAGGCATACATAAGGATCACACTCATTAGAGGGAATCTGTGCCTGTCCACGATAGAACTTGATCCTTTTTCTCCCCCCATTTCCCTCCCCTCCCTTCAACCCCCTCACCCTCCTTACTTACAGAAATTTTGCTTCCATTTATTTCCTTGTTTTCCTATGAGTTTTCACTGACTCACTGGCATGAGAAACCAAAAGTCTAAATAAAGATGAAAATATAATAGGCATTGTGAAATAGGAAGACAATGTTCACATGGAAGGGGAAATAAGGAAGGGGAAGGGGAAGAGGGAAGGAAGACAAAATAAAAATAGTTCTTTAACGCTATATTGTTTTATTTCCATATGTTTAGGATTTTCTAGGTTTTTTTTCTGCTATTGATTTCCAGTTTTGTGTCACTCAGATCAGAAAAATACTTGGCATTATTTCAGTCGTTCTGAATTTCTGAAATCTTGCCTTGTAGACTACATATGGTCTATGCTTGAGAAGTTCCCATGCGCACTTAAAAAGAAAGTGTATTCTGCTCTCATTACATAGCAAGTTGTGTATATATTTGATAGATCCAATTAGTTAATAATCTTGTTCATGTCTTCTACATTACACTGAATTTCTATATTGTTCTATCCAATATTTAAAGTGGAATATTGAGTGTCTTGGTATTACTGCATTGCTAATTTTTCCTTTAATTTGTTTCATCTTTTCAGAAGTACTGTATATTTACACTTATTGCAGAAACATTCATAGTTCTATATTTGCTTAATTGACTTTTTTACATCATATAATATCATTATTTTTATTGTAATAGTTTTGACTACAGCCATTTTTGTCCAGTATTAGTACAGCCACCCTTCTCTCTTGGCAACTGTTTGTATGGAGTATCTTTTTTCTATCCTTTCACCTTTAAGCTTTTTGTGCCTTTAGATCTAAATGTTTCTCCTTATATATGCCATAGACAACATATATATTAGAATCACTAGTTTCTTTTTCTTAAAATCCATTAATACATTTTATCTTTTTTGTTAGTTAATTCATTTATATTTAAAGTAACTACTTATAGCAGAACTTACAATTGTCACTCTGTTAATAGTTTCCTGAGTCTTTTAAATTTCTTAGCTTCTTTCCCACTTACTCTTTTTATCTTTCTTTTGAAGTTTTTGTAGTGAAAGGCTGTGATTTTTTTCTTATCTTGGTTTATTTATATTCTATAGACTTTTCTTGGTAGTTCACATTATAATTGTATATAATAACTGAAAATCGTAGCATTTTATTTAAATTAATAAAAGCTTTCCTCATATATAAAGTCTATATCCTTTCCTGGTTTGTCTTATAAGATTCAAAAATTATGTCCTAAATATTGGACAGCACTTTACATAGATTTACAGATTTTAAAGGTAAATTTTATATATCAAAATTGTGATTATGCAGATTACTATTTCCCCAATTTCCATACATTTTCAATAGCTTTCATATTATTATGATTCCTTCATTTCACTTTAAAGGACTCTTGGTAATAGATTTTGTAAAGCAAGCATAAAGTGAATGCAATCCGCAAGCTTTTGTTTATCTGGGAGTATTTTCATTTCTTTCACTTTGAAGAATATTTTATTTCTGGTTTGCATTTTTTTCTTTCACAAACTTGAATATGTCATCTTTCTTTGCCTGCAAACACTCTGCTGAGAAATCCGCTAATATTTTATGATCCTCATATACATTGCAACACTTTGCTTTTATTACTTTCAAGATTCACTTTAAGTTCAGTTTGATTGTAATATGTCACATTTTTATTCTTTTTTGGAGTTTTCCTAATTGATTCTTTTCACCCTTCTTGAATCATATGCTTTTGTCTTCCCTCATTTTGGAGGAATTTTATATATACCTTCAAGTAAGTTCTCTGTCTCTGTGATAGTTTTTGCTCCTTGTAGAATTCTTACAATATTCACCACCTTGATGATGTCTTCTAATCTGCTTAGGCTCTCTTCATTGTTTCCTCATTATTATTTTTGTCTTTGTTCTAATTTACTCCAATATAGAGAATTATGTCAAAAAGATATATCACAGGGAAAGAGAGAGAGAGAGCAGCAAGTTCAAAAGAGAAATAGCTATTGCAGTCCAGTTTGGTCAGTAGAATCTAGAAGTATACTTTGATTTAATATAATTGTCTTGTATTTCTTATACATTTTATTGGCCTATTAGTCTAAGTGTATATATCTGTATATATAATTCACCTTATGAGATCTTGTATGATAAATAAATGAATCTGATACTGACAAAACAAAAGGGGTTTGGAGGAAAGAAAAAAAAGAAATAAGATAATGTTTTGTACATAAACCACCTCTCTACAATGAAAGTAATCACTAGGTACTGCAAACATGTATTAATAAACACTTAATCATATTTATGTAGTGAATTTTTCAACCAGATTTTTCTTGACTTTTTATAGTTTTATCTTATTGTTGACATTTAAATTTTGCTACTGCATCTTTTCCCCAGTTATATTTAATTTTTCAACTCCATTTTCTTTTAATTCATTGATAATCTTCATGACAATTTATATTCTTCGTTAGGTGACTCATGAATACCCATTGTTAGGATCAGTTTCTGGAGTTCTGTTTGCTTGTTTTGTTTTGGTTTTCCTTTTATTGACCTTAGTTTTACTTCTTCATATGCTTTGTAATACTTTGCTGAATTTTAACATTTAAAATATACATACATATATACATATATACATATATATGTACACACACACACACATATATATATATATGTATATATACATATGTATATATTGACTTTGTGCAAGAAGACGCTCACAACTGAGCTTTACTAAAAATTGTAGGTCTTTTTGACCCTTTGACTCTCCCTGCATCTGCTTACAGTATTACAGCTCCGTTGTGCCATACTGTCGCACTGCCAGTCTGTCAGCTTTCAGAGTCAAGGCTGTTGGCAATGACCCTCAGACTCAATTTGCCGAAATAAAGCAGTCAGACACCAAGAGATCTGGAAAAGGCAAGGTCTCCTCTGCAAAGTGGGCCCTCCGCTCCTAAGGCCAGGTAGGAAGCACGCCAGGAGCCAGTCACAGGCTCCTTTTCTATCCTAACAGGTGAGAAGCAGCTAACCTTTTCCCCCATTGACTAAGTCCAAGTTTCATAATCTTGATTGACAGGTTTAGGTGGGTGAGAGGCACCTGAATAGTTGCTGGGTAGGTTGCTAAAGGACATAAGGAGTGCAGGGACCTGGTTCTCCAGGGCTGCGTTCCTGGCTGGTGGTGGACTATTTTTGTAACCGTAACAACTGCAATCCTGATGCACTGACCAGGGGGAAGGCAGCACAGGGTAACAGAGGTGAAGAGAACCTCGCTCCCAGCTGGACCCTTTGATAAGAAGGACAAGACAGGGCCACAGTTTCTCACAGGCAGGATGGGGCGTGGCTCTTCAGAGGCCCCCAAGGAATCAGAACATTGCATGCAGGGCTGCCTAGTCCTTCCTTTTTTTTCTGTCTTGAAGAAGCCCCAGGATGGCACAGTTCCTTCTAGTTCTGCCTCTGGGACTTGGATGGGGCACAGAACGCCTTGGATATGCCCACTGCTTTCCTGACTCATAGCCTTGACTCAATAAGTTTTCGAGTTGCCTCTGGAGTTTTAACACATGCTCTTGAATACCCGTGGCTAACTCAGTTTCTGTGTGAAGAAAAATGGCCCTGAGCTTTCCCGTCTGCCTTTCTGATGCGTTTCCTCTTATAACAAAAAATTTTAATGGAATATTCCTACCAAAAATGCCAATAAATTTATATGGATATTTATCAAATTTTCCCTCTTCTTTCACTTTAAATCATATTTGGAAAATTTTATGGTACACACATTTGGATTTTATTATAATCATGTATATTTTAATTTCAATGTTTTCAGTTTTAAAAAAACCACTTCTCATTCCAATGATTGTTTTGCATGGTCATCTCTTCTTATCTTTATTTTTTGTGTATGTGATTTTCTTTCCATTACTCTGTTCAAGATATTACATAGTGCATAATTTGAATGGAGAATCTAGTCAATATTGTTCAAAGCATTAATCTGATTGAACATGATCTGTAATATTCTTTGTGACATGATAATTTCTTGCTAAAAATTGTAATATTTATCCATCCTAATACTCAGCACTCTCTATCATAGCATGTTTGGATGCTTAAATTCAGTGTTACCAACAAAATTCTGTAGGTTTTTAAACTTTTCTTAGCCTTTCATAAATATGATCCTATATTGGAGAGAGAGAGAGAGAGAGAGAGAGAGAGAGAGAGAGAGAGAGAGAGAGAGAGTTAATCTGTGTCAGTTCTGAACATGGAAATAGGCACCAAGATGGAACTGAACATGCAAAAGATTTATTTGTGTAAATGCCTGCAAATGGAAAACAAAGAGGGAGTAAGAACATAGAGAAGTCATCAGATTGTGCTATAGATGTGATGCTTGTGAAAAGAGTGAATGACAGAAGAAGCATTGCACAGGAAAACTATCAACTGCAGTGCAACTCAGGATGCCTTGGCCTGTCAGTGAGGTCATTTAGAACAAAGTGTCCAGTAAAAGACTCCTATACTCAGCTGGGATGCCTTGGCTCTGATGTTGCCTCTACTTAGTCTGTGTGCAAGCAGTGTAGACTGTGGCTAAATTCAGAATCATCCCTGAGATGAGTGTCTGGAGGCTGTCAATAAACCAGGCCCCTCACAGCAGTTCTGCCCTGAAAAAAATATGAGAATGGTACATGTCTGTGGTTGCAAAATAATTCTTTTAAATTTCATCAGCTGTCTGCCCTTACCTATAATAAATGGCTGTACTTGCACACAAAGGTCCAATTTCTTTCCTCTAATATTCAGTGATATTTTTGTGATTGTACAATGCCAACCCATCCATCTTCTGTGTGCATCCTCAGTCCATTATCACCAATGCTTCCCTACAACCTCCCCTCTTCAGTACCTTTACTCCCATCCAGTTTTCCCTATAGGTACATCACTGTTCAAAGGCTGATAAATGGCCATATCTCAGGCTAAAATTGCAACAAAATAAAAATAGATGCTCTTTTGATTTTGAAAGCATACTCCAACTGAATGTTGTTTTTCATACACATCTTCCTTTAGCCTCTCTTTTATATTCAAACTTTCTTGCAGGTGCATACGTGACAGTGGTTCTTTCCCCTTTCTCCACTTTATCTTATTCTTTGTGCCTTTGAATTCTTTTTACGTCCTTGTTCTGTTCTTTATACTTGTTCTTCAAAAAAATCACTTATGACACTGAATCGCATAACCATTTTTTTCTGTTTCTTGACTCTTCAAACATGATCTTTGTACTTTCTAATATGTGTTGAATACATCCTCTTTCCATATGTATGTTCTATGCATGTTTATGTGTATGCATGCACATATACACTCTTCGCTCTGCCAATAGATTTTTCCTTACCTCCTACCTAGATTACTGTAAAGCCCACAGCATAACATTCTTGAGATGGGACTAAATTTGTTGAACTATATAGTGTTGGAGACAACTATGAAGCAGCTGTGAGCAAGATTTAAATTTTACTAATTGGCTTTCTATGTTTATCTGTGAGTCTGTCCTAGGCCTCGGCCCCTTGCCTGGCAATGGGAGCTGATTCATAGTAAGTGAACCTCTATGAATCACTGATCTTGGCTGAGGCTTGTACTAGTCAACGAGGCCAAAGATACCTCAGAGGACAAGATAAGACCACAGCTGAAGACATCTTGGCTCCTCCACTAATTAAGTAAATGGAAACAGCAGTTAAAGGAAGTTCACTCCTATAGTCTCAATCCTACCGTGAATGTTATCTTGGAGATAAGATGGTTCTCCTAAATTGGCACAATTTACCAGTTGGAGAAGTCCTTAAAGTGACTCCTGAGGTCCTGCTCATTTCCTGCCTTTTCTCAGTTTTCTCACCTTTTGTCCGTGGTCCTAATAAAGTGAGCTAATCCAGAGAAGACTTGGTCTTAGCCCTCAGAGTCATGAGCTCAACTAAAGGGTTTTGATCCTCCTGAATGGAGCCCCTAAAATCATACTATTTGTCTCTTTTTATTTAACCTCCACTGTACACCTGTTTGGAAGATTGGGGATCTAGGGCAGAACCCGATAGTATAGTTTAGGTAATATATGTGAATCAAAAATGAAAGAGATTAATGCTAGTATGTATAACTGTTCTAAAATTATTGTAATTCTAGATTTGAGAAACAGGGTTAGTATCAGAAAAATGAACCAAATATCATCCTTAACACAAAAGAATGAGGTAGCATTTTGTATAAAAAGACTAAAGTGTACCAATTTGATGTTTTTGTCTACACTGTTCATTTGGAGCAATATTCTAAGATTCTTTCTCAGGTTTCACAGTGCTGCTATGAAACATGTATGAGATGTAGTGCATATGGGTTTGGTGGCATCAGATGTTTTTGAATACTCTTAATCGTGTGAATTTTTACTAAAAATTTATGCTGTTGCTGTTAAATTTTTAACTTCTTTGGAACAAATGTATTTCTAGAAAGCACACTTCATGTATAAATTACATAGCCTGATTTCTCTGTTCACCTTCTTCTAAGGTTTCAATACAACAAACAGATCCTGTAGGGCCTTATATATCAGATTGTGGAAGCAATGGTGTTATTCTTTGTTCCCTGTTTTATTAGGATATATTTGTGTACGGTCAGTTGATAGTCATCTTGCAGAATGGATGCATGTAGATATTATGATTCAATTCCTTCTTTTTTCTTCCCTTGCCTTCATTCTGCCTCCCTCCTCCTTTAATTCTCTTATTCTGATTTTCACTCTTGTTGATATTATTAATCCTAGCTCATGTCATGGCATATAATGTTTACATTCATTCAATCTGCCTTTGGTTTTGTACAAAATGATCAGGCTTTTAATACGACTTTCCAAGGCCCTACCTGAGCTGATCTGATGATACATATTCAGTATCATGTCCACCATCTTTTGTCTTACTACAAGGAAGTAATGCTGTTCATTTTTTCTTCCTTTCCAAATTCTTCAAGCACATTACTCCTTTGTCTTTTTCTTTCAAATATCATCTATTCAATCAGGCTATCCCTGATCATCTTATTCTGTTCATTTTCTATGATTTTCTGTATTATTATTTTTAACAGTATATACACATATATATATGAGTATTATATTATATGACAGCATTTATCATAAAGGTTCTGTTTGTTTATTTGTTTGTTTTGTGGTTCTGGAATCAAACCCAGGGCTTCACACCTGCTAAAGGAAATGTTCTACAACTGAACTATACTCCTAGAAACAAATTGTAAATTTCCGTTTGTCACATTAATACCTAGTTATAATTTAAGGATGCAAACCCTCTAACTACAAATTCAGCCTTTTTTAAATAATAGAAACTTGAACTCTGTGTACCTAGTTATTGTTCTATTACTAGATGATAAAGCAAAAAGCAAGATCACTACTTGAGACATTAGTGGGCACCAAATATTGTAATTTCCACAAAGCATGCAAACCTTCTGAAATTCAGTTTTTATTGTCTACAAACCTACTTACATCTCTGTGGTTAAACTGGCAACATGACATAAAATTTCTCTTTTATTGACTATAATTTCAACAAAAAAACAAGGTTAAAAAATAATTCTATGTCTGTCAATAGTTTTGGGTAAATGGGAATAATTTTCATTTTCTATTCCTTCATAATGTTTAATTAATTCTGAAGCATGCACGCACACACACACACGCACACACATACACTTTCTCTCTCTCTCCATCCTAAACTCCTTTAGTCAAAGCGAATGTGCTTTTATTTTTGTTTTAATTTTTGTTAAATACTGAAATAGATAAAGAATGGAGTGTTTCTATTATAATTTTGATCTTGTGACAGGCACATTATTCAATAATCTTTGTGCTATGTCAATAATTATCCTTATGCAGTCACTAAGATTTTTTAAATTAAAGATTGTGGCTAAATTATGAGTCATTTTCAGGGGAATTTTTTACATAAGGTAATAAAAGGCTTGTGAAGATAATTTAGGGATGTTAATTCTGCTTCAACACTTAGAGGTGATGCCAACTTTCATCACAATATAATCATACATTCATGTGCAAACCTATGAGCAAGATGATGCTATTGGTCAGTGAGGACAAACACAGAGTCTGCTGAAGCATTTATACATACTTCAGTAGTTTGCCACACTAAAAATGTACAGAAGCTAATGGCCACAACTTTGAGCATATCTTGTAATTGTAGAGGCCAAAGTTAACTTGCATAAATTTCATGATGTGTCCATAAATTTAGTATTAAAATATTTATACAAGTTTTTCTTGATACATATATACATTTTTGGCAGGCTTTGTAGGAGGTGTCTTTTTTTTCACAGTTAGTGTCTTGATCCTAGATTTTTTTTATACTCTTGCAATTTCTGTCATTAAATTTTACTTTGATATATATATATATATATATATATATGTTATCAAAATACTGAGACAAAAAAACTTTTAAGCTTTTAAAATCTAAATTTTTGATATCACAGATCATAGATGTCTTCACTTTGACATTGCTTCATTTTATCTTTAATCTCTGTGTACATGTAAATACAAATACACATTATTGATAGAATTATGATGCATATGAATCTTGTCATTAAAAATAAAAGGAACAAAAAATGATCTATTAAAATATCTGAGTGATCATATAGCCCAGGACAAATGATATTGAGTCTCAATAAATTGGAACTCTGTATTAGAGAATCAGAGATTTCTTTTCCCTGAAGTTCAATTTTTTCTAATTTATGTACATTTGCTCAACGTTTTTCTTGGCATTTCAGCCTTTTTTGCATTTTGGTTTAAAGGAGTGGAAACTGGCCCATTTATGGCTTCCAAGTTCGGAAAAATTTGTCTTAGTCAGCCAGAACGGGGTGTGGTTGCTATTCTTTTCCCTTGAGTGTCTAACAAGAATAATTAGACTATCTCTGGTAGGAGATATAACCACCTGTATTCGGTCCCAGCAGGTAAGAGAATAAAATCTGAGAGAAAAGCATTCATGGAAGAAACTGTAACTCTGAGAAGGGCTGATGGTTCTAGAAGAGGGGCTGTGGTGACCCTTCCTCATTGCATTTTCCTATCATTTGCCATTGCATTACCAGCTAACAAGTTTAGCTAAAATGTCTTCATTTTCATTGTCACAAACTGCTGCACATATGCTGTCCAAGTTACCAAAGCACTGTCTCAGGAAGTATTCACTACTACAGAATAAAACGCAGGCATAATATGTGAATGTCAACTTTGTTTTGTCTCAGAAAAGCAATTAAAAAGCAATGCAGACAAAATGTCAATCAAGTTTAATGAACATTTATGCCAGTCTACCATACAAAAAAAAAATGGGAACAAAGCCTAAATGTGACCCTTGATGAGTTATCACCGCCTGAACCCACCTCTTTAATTTACTCAGAGCAATGTGGGCATTGTCTAAGGTTTCCTAGTAGTCTCCACTCCAAAGGAATACAGTGCTTTAATTCTTAAACTGTAAGTTAAGATGATCTCTAAAGTGAAATGAAAAAAAAACCATTTTTTTTGTGATTGATTTCTTCTACTTAACATTCTATTTATGAGATTCATGTAAGTCTTTGAATATAAATATGCGAGCATATGTCACCTAACAAGAAAGATAAGCTCTGAGAAAGGCATTCTTGGCACTGTGTGAATGTTCAGCACAGACTCACACAACCTATATGTATTAAATCTATCACTGAGCACAATTTCTTGATGCAGTCAAGACAATGGCAAGCATGAGCTTTATGAGGCTTCTCGTGTAACAAAACATACTCCTTACAAAACTGCACTTGTTAAAAAAAAGACTACATTAAATATAGTGTGATAAGTACCTAAATCATATATTATCAAAATCAAATATAACAACTGTTCATATCTGTAAGTGTCATGGTTTTATACAATTATTTACTCAGTGGATTTGTTTACACCAGCATCAGGGTCATCAAAACACACAAGAACTGTCATAGGCTACGATGCTGTGCTGGCTGTGCTGGCTGTTGTGTGCCAGGTTTTCAGCTGTTTTGCAACCTCTGGGACCACCACTATATATGTGATCTCTAACTGACCAAAATATTAGTGTTTAAAGAACAGTTTTAATTTATTTGTTTTTGTTGATATGTAATAAGCCATTGTGTGAGTCTACTATATTTTACTCATATTCTATTTTTTTGTGATTAGCTAGTTAGTAGTTATAAAACTTTTAGTTGTTATGGATATTAATTTTATGTACATTCTGAGACAAATGTTTTAGTATGTATTTTTCTTGGGTATGTACTAGCAGTGCACATCCTAGGTCACAGTGTACGTATGTATTTAATTTTGGCATACTGTCAGTTTCCCCAACTAGCAACTGTTATTCTCATGCCAGCAGAGACTATCTTATACCTCTGCCAACACTTAATTAATGCATATTTTGCATTGGTGCATGTAGGGTAGTGTGTCAATTAACCTAATTTTCAATTTGAAAGATTTTAGAGACTCCTGGAAAGGTGATTGGGCCATGGGGGAAATACAGTTACCATAGATTAATTCACTGATGTATTTGGTTGAATGTCCTCTAAGGAAGTGAGTCCCAGATGGAGTTCATCGGTGGCGCAGCACTGGAGACCTTACTTTTTTAAATCTTCACTCTTCTTACCTACGTCACCACCACAAAGTAAGCAGATATGTTCCGCCATTTCATTCTGCCATTACGATCCAGCCTTGATGCCAGTTGAACATGGATTAAAACATCTGAAACCTTAAGCCAAACACATTTCTGTTATTAAATTGCGTATGTCAGGTATTTTGTCCCTGCAGTGGAATGGTGACTAACCAAGGTGGGACCAAATGTTTGACGTTAATGTGCATTTCCTTGATGAGTTAGAATATATTTCAACTTGTCATTGCAAATCTTGATGCTTTTTGAAGTTCCTGATCATATTTTTCTAATCTTTGTCTATAGATTTTTTTTTCTTTTTGCCTAACTTATTTCTGCATGTTTAGGTCACATATATGATAAATATCTTCTGTTACTCTGTGATTTGCTTTTTCAGTCTCTTAGTTACATTTTTGGTGAACAATTTATTTTTAAAATCTTTTAATTTTACGCATAACTCAATTTATAGCTGTTTTCCAGAAGCGTACTGTGCTACCTCTCACACTGTTTGTATGAAATTCACATAGAGTTGTTTTACTGTTTACATATGTGTAAGAAAGCATCAATTTTTACAATTGTGAAGACTTCTACTTCCCTGTAATGTCAAATTGGATGTGGACATTGTGTTTTATTAGTTAATGAGGACTCTGTACCAACAGCTCCAGCTTTAACTTTTAAAACCTGAAGATATACCTTGTGATGCAGTAAGCCTGCTGTTAATATTCTGCTTCATTCTTGTCGTCTCCACTACTCTTTGTCACTTTTACTTCCTTTTTCCTCTGGAAGGCAAGGAAACGGGTTCTAACACATGTGTTCCAGCACACACACTACACAACCTCATGTTGTTCATGTTTGTATAGAATTTGCAGTTCTGTTCTTTACCATATGGAGGCTTTATTCCTGGGCATGGCTTATTACTAAAAATTTAAAGAACCTTAATTTCTTTCAATAGAATTTATGATTTGCTATACTTTGTGGGACTACAAATATGTAATTTAGAGGGATCTTGAATTAATTGCATGTATTTGCAAATCTTTGAGCATTTTACTTTCTCACTGCTTTTTCCTGGTGTGTGGAAATGCAGTTGATTTTTACATATTGAAATTTATTAAGGGACTTTACAGTTTGATAATGTTTATATATAATTTTATTATGAACTTTTGCTGCAACAGATTTTAATGGAAGTATAACTACCACTGAAATTGTTCATAAGTTTCTTTCAAACTATTGTATTTCTTTATTTTGCAATTCACGTAACACCAAATATAATACTGACAAAAAGTGTTCATAAGCCTTTAATATCTCCTCTTATTTCATCATTATAAATCTTGTTTTTTGTGGACATCTATTTCTATTCACTCATTATTATGATAAAATCTATTAGGTTGTGCACACTACTATTAAATAAATTTTGAATTTTACTGAATGCTTTTTCTGTGTCCACCATGATGATGAAATGGCCCGTGCTGTTTGATTTCACTGATAATGCATTGTTTGTTAACTATATTGCTTGATGTTTTAAATTTGAAACTGCCTGTCTTAAGTGGTGTCCTGAAAGAGCAGTGCTTGAGGCAAGGATTAAATACTGAGGCTTCATCAAAGAGGGGCAAGCCCAGAGAACTGCAGCTGATGAAAACAGGGGAAGCAAGGCAAGATAAGCCTCAAAACAATTTGATGCGATGCATTACATAACTGACTCCCCCTCAGCAGCCAGCCAGGAAGTGACCGCATCTGTGTGCTTACCACATGTACTTTCATCACGTGGTCGATGAGATATCTGCTTGGTAGAGCTATGTGCAAATTCATTTCTTCACTTTGTGGTGTGGTACATGAATCATTAAAAGTATTTGTCTTTTTTCAAAGTTTTGGGGGCTTTTGGTATGAACTACATTTTCCTGTTTTGTTCTGGCTTTATAAATTGTCCCTATTTTTAAATATTTTGAAGCTAAATTTGTTTCAGATTTGGCCAGCAGCATCGTGTTTTGGCTGGCTTCACTACAATTTTGAATGATTTCTACCATCTTTAAGTTTTCTCTTAATTTGGGACACAAAAAAAGTTTCCAACGCATTTTTTGCTCTCCTCCTTGTAGGTATGGAATTAAGCATTTCTCCAAGGAGTCTTGGGACCTTTTTGTGAACAATGATATTTAAATCAGAGTTCTGCACTATTTTACTGACATGCTCTCACTATTTCCTTATTTTACTGATATGCTCTATTTCCTACAAGGTAAAGACAGAATCTTTCACCTTGTTTATCTCTGAACTCTAATTATTCTTTTCTGATCTGAAACTGATAAAAACCTTTTTAATCTTCTCCTCCAGCCACTATGTTTTTCTTAGATTTTCTGACTTCAGGTTGTTATTTATGAATATATCAGCAACTTATTTCTCCAGGTAATATTTAATAAAAGACAGATGCAATGCCTGCTATTATTTAGGATTCAGCTTACTTTGAAAAGCAGAACATTTGCTTTTAAGACTGTGTTTGTGTGCATGGGAGCATGTATACACATGCGTGCATGAAGGTGTGTGTGAGCACACTAAAAGGCAGGGATTCTGAGGTATGCAGTGCCTTGTTATACTTTATTTGATGTCAGAAAATTGTTTTAAATAAAATCATTCAACTATTGCAAGATAATTTGAAATAAATCAGAACTGAGTTTGAATGTGTTTTATTGATCATCAATTGTATCTCCAAAGGCATTTACTTTTCTTATGGGTATGATAATAATAATATCAACCTTCTGAAATGTACACATTATTTATATTTGATTCAGATATCTTTATGTCTGATGTAACTTATTTTAACACAGAGCCTTCAATTAGAGATAGAAAGGAAATAATAAAAAATGTTTTATAACTGTAATTGATAGAATTTAAATTGTGACATATTTGCATGGATAGAAGTGAAATACTCTGAAAACGAAAGCTTCCACTTTAGCATTTTTGCCAGCGGTCAGCTATAATTTCTTATATTTTATTTGCCTTAAAAATACTTCATAAGCTGGGTGTGGTGGCTCACACCTGTAATCCAATTACTCAGGAGGCTGAGGCAGGAGGATCATTATGAGTTCGAGACCAGCCTGGGCTACAAAAAAAGTGAGCTCAACACCAGCCTGAACTGCATAGCAAGACCCTGTCTCAACAAGACAGAAAAAAAAAATTCATAAAATAGAAACATTTTAAAATTCAGAAATGTGTCAGTAAAGCATAAAATGTTATTTACAGTTTAGATTAATGGGTTTTCTTAAATCTAAGCACAAAAGTAGCCAACTATTTATCTATTTCTAGGTTGATCTATAGGAAGCAATGTTAGCATTTTGAACTGTATAACTAACTTTTGCTTCTAAGACCAAAATACAAACAACAAAATTCCAAAACATTTTATAATGCATATAGCTATTCAAAATTAGCATCACAAAACTTAAAAATACAATGACAAAATTTTTGATAGAATAAAAACTGGCAAACTACAAAACCTGAAAGCTACAAAACCATAATCTGGAAAGATACCATTGGTAAGTATTGTAAAAACTAAATGAAGCAGGTAATTATTAAAGAGTTAGAATTATTATTGGTAGTTCTAAAGAAAAGAAAATTATTTTTAATGTTTGAATCTGCCCCATGTATCCAGAGATTTGACTTCCAAGAAATGATCTAAGTATGATAGATACAAAACCTATTAAATTTCAATGTAATGTAGATTGATTAATTAATTGTGTTTCCATTTAAAAATCTTCATAGAAAAAAATCTTTGGATCAAATAATTTCAGCTGACTAAGAATGAGAATAAAAATATGAAAATGTTAATTATGAAATATTTATTCTTTGTGAAATATCACGGGCTCAGTCTTTCTGAGTATTTTTACTTCTTGCCATTTTGTGTACAGAGAAACTGAATTCTGATTTGGTCTGGATTTGGGGATAAAAATATCATTAGAACCCGTGACTCACTAATAATCACCCAATTTTAAATCATGCTATTTTTTTCATGTCAAACATGCAAAATCTATTTATACCATAATATCTTACTCTATAGAAATAGAAGAATAAGAAGAATTCACTGGATTTTTACCATCTTCCATGTTTAAATGGTTGACTTTTCTTGGAAAACCAAAGAAGATGCAATGATTGTGATTTTAAAAGAAAAGATTAGATAGAAGAATATATATTAAAAATGAATATAAATAGAATATTATGGAAATTTTGAAATAAAATAAAATATCACATTTTATTTCATTTAAAAAATTTTTCCAGTAGACAGTATTACCAATTAAATATATTTCTTAAGAACAATGACTAGAAATGGATAAGACAAAATTAAATCCAACAGCAAATCTTGTAATTAACCCAATGTGTTGAACTGTCAGGAATGACTAAATTATTCAAGTATACAAATAATAACCTATAAAAGAAGGACAGTAATGAATTCCCCTGAGTCTTCTCTTTAGGAATCCATAATGATAATAGACATTCTTCTAGCAAATAACAGCAGCACAAAGAATGAAAAAGAAATTAATCAGAATGTGAATTTGTCAAAAGACAGAATTGGAAGCCACACATTTTTAATGGTGCCCTAATTACCAATTATTTGTAGCATCTGCCTCATGGGTAAAAACTTAGAGCTCACAAGTAATGTAAGTAGTCATTAAGTTATATGATGTTAGATGCCACTTGTACATTAGAAAAT
The DNA here is from genome assembly GCA_004027455.1 of Hydrochoerus hydrochaeris. Taxonomy (NCBI): domain Eukaryota; kingdom Metazoa; phylum Chordata; class Mammalia; order Rodentia; family Hydrochaeridae; genus Hydrochoerus; species Hydrochoerus hydrochaeris. Next base: position 90,212 of record PVLA01005223.1, on the reverse strand, counting down.
ATAAATTGGCAAGCAGTTGAAGTGTCTAAAGTTATCTATACAAGTAAGTTTAATGTCTTGTCAGAAGCTTTTCAAACCTATTACAAGTAGATTAATGTTCCATTTTTATGCTAGTCTTATATTTAGTGATGTAACTGGAAATGAGACCGTGCTCATAAAGTGTTAACAGTTTTAGTAACTTTTCTTCTTTGTAGAGTTTTCTAAATTGAAATTTTAAGAAATTTCTATCCATCCAAAGAGCCAGTCATTTTACTTAATTTCTTATCTAAATTTTATTGATTTCATAATCAGCATGCACTGTGAGAAGTCTGAGATATTATTTGCACCCTGAACTTAAAAAGTGACAAAGAGGCTATATTTATGAATTATGGTGCCACCAAAAGTTTATAAATGTAAACAGTCTAATATTGAGCCCCATAAATTCTTAATTTCTCAGCAAATTTTTCTACATCTAAGGGATAGAAGATAAGCACTATTTTTAGTGTCCTTAAAAGAAATTAAGTATTTATTCTGTCTTTTACCTTGATAATGAACAAGTGTTTTTATTAAAGAATATTACTATTTCATGTTGTATCTGAATCTTGAACCATAACTGATATATTTTAGCTAAGCGATCTTGGACAAAGCGCTTGAACCTGAAAGTCCCTTTCCTTTTTTGGTAAAATTTAGATTAAAGAAATACTTAAAATAGGAACATGCAGCATATCTTGGCATTCTAGAATGCAATAGAAAACACCCATACGCTACATATAATGTCTTTACCGTGTTTCAAATGTCAAACAAACAACGTTGGCTGAATGATTTTGTTTGCAAATTCTTTTGTGACTTTGGTAGTAAATATTTGCTTTCCTTTTTTCATCTTGTATTTTACTAAAAGACTTAAAAATAACAAGGAATCAAGAAATAACAATTCAACAGCTCCAAAATGATGCAAAGAAGCTAATCTAAGAATGATAGATATGAGTGAAGAAGCAGGGGTCAACACAAATGAAATTAAAAGGCTATTTACAGAAGTAATAGCAGAAAACTTCCCAAATATGGGAAAGGATCTGGCATACAGAAAAGTGAGGCATATAGGACTCCAACTAGCCATAACTAAAGTAAATCAAGATCCCAGAAATTCAGCACAAGAACAGAATATTAAAAGCTGTTAGAGAAAAGAAACAGATCACCTATGAAGGAAAACCAATCAGAATCACAGCAGACTTGTTAACACAAACCATCAAGTCAAGAAAAGTTTGAAGTGTTTCAAATCCTGAAAGAAAACAACTTTCAACCCAGATTGATCTACCCAGCAAAACTCTCTTTCAAAAAGGATGGAAAAATAAGATGCTTACATGTTAAAGAACAAGTGAACGAATTTATAACCACCAAGCCAACCCTACAGAAAGTGCTAAAGGATATTCTAAAGAAAGATAAAGATGACCATAGTTCCAGGAACAGCAGCAGAGGAGGATGGCAAAACAAGACAGGCAACTGAATGAAGGGGAAAAGTGGAGGGCCAACAACAGGAGAATAGCAGGACAGAGATGAATAAGTGTATGCTGGTTGTAACCATTAATGTAGATGGCCTCAGGTCAGCAATAAAAAGAAACACAGGGAGAGTGGATCAAGAAACAAGATCCATTGATATACTGTATACAAGAAACACATTTAACTGGAAAGGAAATTCATAGACTAACAAAGGAGAGAAAACAATTGTTCCATGTGACAGGAGATGAGAAAAAAAATCAAGAATAATTTGTCCATCAACCACAGAAAGATATGAAAGACAGGGTATTTTCTGTATATGGACTTTTTTTATTTAAGAAAAAAAAAATGAAACAGAAAGAGGATAGAAATAATACATAATTTCAAAAAGAAAAAAGAAATCACTAGTTGATAATTACATATTTTCCTCCTAGAAGTAGTTGTTCAAGTTACAAAAGTAAAGCATACAAAGTAGACATTTAAACAGTGAGACTGCATTCAGTTCTGTTCATCTATCCAACAGAAATTTAGTAATATGGTTATCAATCCTATACACTTAAACATACATGCAGTTATAGCCTTTAGAATACTTTCTTTTCCTCTCTATTTTTTACAATAACTATAATCAATTCTCATAAACTGTTTAGAAGTTCTGCACATGTATAAGTATCTACATGTATACTTAGCCTTCCTGTATTAAAGGGAAAAATCAAAATAAGTCAATAATACAAATTCCTAGAGAAACACTAAATGGAAAAGACATACAAAACCACAGTACTAGGTGATCTACAGTAGTTACTATGATGTCTCTTGTTATTTTCAATAAAAATTATCTATATCATCAGGCATAGTATAGTTAAATATAGCAGTACATTCCCCAAGTTCCTCTTTGTCATGGAAATATCTTGTCTCTCCATTAATTTTGAGAGACAGTTTTGCAGGGTACATCAATCTGGGTTGGAAGTTATTTTCTTTCAGGGTTTGGAATATTTCACTCCAAGTTCTTCTTTTTTTTATTTAAAGAGAAAAAAACAGGAGAAAGGTAGAAATATTACAGAATTTCAAGAAAAGAAGATAAACAGTAAGAAAACATTAGTTGATACATTACATATTATTCTTTTAGAAATAGATTTTCAAGTTACAAAATTAAAGCACACAAAGTTGACTCTCAAGCAGTGAGAGTGCAAACAGATCTGTTCAAGAATACAACAAGAACCTTGAAATATGGTTATCAATCTCACACACCTAAACATATGTGCAGCTATATCTTTTATAGCACTTCCTATTTCCTTTTTTTACAATAGCAATTATACATTTTAAATATTTTATTTAAAGAGAAGAAAAAAAGGCAAAACAGAAGAGAACCAACAATAGAGAATTCTAAAAGAAAGAAAAAAAAAACAAAAATGAGAAAAAGCCCCACTAAGAAATCAGTAACTTATAAATTACATACTGTCATCATGGATGTAGTTATTCAAGTTACAAAGTTAAAGTGTACATAGTAAACATTCAAACAGTAAGACTACAAATAGTTCTGCTCAAAGATCCAACAAAGATTCAGCAATATGGTCATTTATTTTACACACTCAAACATACATGCAGTTATATCTCTTAGAGCACTTTCTTTTCTTCTCTTTTTTACAATACCAATTACACATTTTGGATATTATTACTCTTATAGTTCTTATTACTTTTTACACTAGAGGCAAAATGTGATATTTATAAATATGATTCTTATTTGTTTCACTAATGAGGATAGTCTCAAGTTGTCTCCATTTACTTATGAAGGCCTCAAGGTCATCCTTTTTATTGCTGAGTAATATTCCACTGTATAAAAATGCCACATCTTTTTCATCCACTCTGCATTTTATGAGCATCTTGGTTGTTTCCAGGATTTGGCTATCACAAATTGTGCAGCTGTGAACATGGGTGCACATATATCACTGATATGAACTTTTCAGTTCTTTGGGGAAAATACCCAGTAGGGGAATAGCTGGATTGAATGGAGCATCCAATCCTAGTCTTCTGAAAATACTCTATATGGATTTCCATAATGGTTGCTCCAGTCTATGTTCCCACCAACAGTGGAGCAGTGTTCCTTTTTCCCCGCAGCCTTGCCAACATATGTTATCATCAGTTGATTTCTTAATGGCAGCTATTCTTTACCGAGTAAGGTGGAATCGCAATGCTGTTTTAATTTGCATTTCTGGAGTGGCCAGTGATGGTGAACATTTCTTCATGAATTTATTTGCCATTTGTATATCTTTCTCTGAGAACTGTGTGTTCATCTCAGATGCCTATTTTTGCAGTGGGTCTTTGAATTTGGGGGGCTTGATGTTTTTCACTTCTAAATATGTTCTGGACACAAGTCCTTTGTCTGAGGGCTTGCTGGCTAAAATTTTTTCCCACTCTGTGGGTTTCCTTTTCACTCTGTTGGTGATTTCCTTTGAAGTGCAGAAACTTTTCAATAATATGAGATCCCATTTATTGATTCTTTGAAGTGTTTCCTGTACAGTTTGCGCTTTGTTCATGAATTCTCTGCCTACCCCTATGTCTCCAAGACTTCTACCTACCTTGTCATCCAGTAGAGCTAGTGTTTCTGTTTTAATATTGAGGTCTTTGATCGATTTAGACTTTAGTTTTGTGCATAGTGATAGGCTTGGATCTAATTTCAGTCTTCAGCATGTAGAGAGCCAATTTTTCCAACACCATTTATTAAAGAGACTATACTTCTTCCAGTGGACATATTTAGCCCCTTTGTCAAATATCAGGTGGCTGAGTGTCTTTGTCGTTGTGCTTGCATCTTCTAATCTGTTCCATTGATCCTCAGGTCTATTTCCTTGCCAGTACCAAGCTGATTTTATCCCTGTGACTTTATAGTACAGTTTCAAGTCAGGAATTGAGATGCCTCCTGCCTTGCTTTTTTTGCCTAGAATTGCCTTTGCTATTCTAGGTTTCTTCTGTTTCCAAATGAATTTTAGGAGTGTTTTCTCTGGATCTGTGAGGTATGTCAATGGTATTTTGATTGGGATTGCGATAAATCTGTATGACAGTTTTGGGAGTATGGCCATTTTCACAATGTTGGTTCTTCCTAACCAAGAGCAAGGAATGTCCTTCCATTTTCTAATATCCTTTTCAATCTCATTTTTCAGCATAGTATAATTTTCAGCATATAGGTCTTTTACATTTTTAGTTAGGTTGATTCCTAAGTATTTCTTTTTTTACATTTTATTGTAAAGGGTGATATTTCCATAATTTCTCTCTCAGTGAGTTTTTGGTTTGTGTACAGGAATGCTATTGATTTTTGAGCATTGACTCTGTATCCAGCTACACTACCAAACTTGTTTACTACTACCTCTAGTAGTCTTTTAATTGAGTTTTTTGGGTCTTCCATATAGAGTATCATGTCATCTGCAAATAGTGATAATTTAACTTCTTCCTTTCCTATCTTTATTCCTTTTATTTCTCTCTCTTGTCTGATTGCCCTGGCTAGTGTTTCCAGAACTATATTGAAAAGGAGTGGTGAGAGTGGACATCCTTGTCTTGTTCCTGATTTTAAAGTGAGAGCTTTCAGTTTTTGTCCATTTAGTACAATGCTGGCTGTTGGTTTGTCATAGATGGCCTTTACAAGGTTGAGGTAGATGCCATGTATTCTGAGTTACTGAAGGGTTTTTATCATGAACATGTGTTGGACTTTTTTGAAAGTTTTTCTACATCTATTGAAATGACCATGTGGTTTTTGTTTTTGGCTCTGTTGATGTGGTGTATTACATTTATTGATTTGCGTATGTTAAGCCATCCCTGCATTCCTGGAATGAACCCCACTTGGTCATGATGTATAATCTTCTTGATGATTTGCTACTATTTGCCAGTATTTTTTTGAGCATGTTTGCATCAATGTTCATTAGTGAGATTGACATGTAGTTCTCTTTTTTGGTTGGATCTTTCTCTGGTTTTGCTATCAGAGTAATACTTGCCTCCAGGAATGATTTAGGGAGTATTGCTTTTTTCTCAATTTCATTGAAGAGTTTAAGGAGTAATGGCATCAAATCTTTTCTAAATTTCTTGTAGAATTCAGATGTGAATCCATCAGTACCTGGGCTTTTCTTTGTTGGTAAGATTTTAATTACATTTTCAATTTGAATAGCTGATATTGGGTTGTTCAAAATTGTTTATCTTCTTGGTTGAGCTTTGGTAGTTCATATGTTTCTAGAAATCTGTCCATTTCCTTGGTGTTTTCCTGTCTATGTGAGTAGAGATTTTCAAAGTAGGTATTCATGATCTTTTGAATTTCCATGGGGATTTGCAGTAATTTCTCCCTTTTCAGTTCTTATTGCATGAATTTGAGTTTTTTCTTTCTTTTCTTTGATAAGATTAGCTAGGGGTATGTCAATTTTGTTTATTCTCTCAAAAAACAAGCTTTTCAACTCATTAATTCTTTGTATTTTTTTTTTTAGTTTCAATTGCATTGATTTCTGCTCTAATCTTTAGTTTCCTCTCTTGTATGAGCTTTGGGTTTAGCTTTCTCTTCTTTTTCTAGAAGCTTGAGATGGAGCATTAGGTTGTTTATTTGTGCTCATTCTGTTTTTTTAAAATTTTATTTAAAGAGGAAAAAAAAACAGAAAAAGGGGTAGAAACAATACAGAATCTCAGAAAGAAGAAGCAGTAAAAAATCACTAGTTGATAAATTACATACTGTCTTCTTAGACCTAGTTGTTAAAGTTACAAAATTAAAGCATGCAAAGTGTACATTCAAACAGTGAGACTGCAAAGAAGTTCAATGATCCAGTAACAACTTAGCAACATAGTTATCAATCCTACACACTCAAACATACATGCAGCCATATCCTCTAGAGCACTTTCTTTTCTTCTTTTTACTTTTAAAGTCCATTATCTGCTTAGTTGTATCCTGTTTCAGGTTGCTCAGTACCTTACTGATTTGTTTTGTTGTTGTTATATACTTTTAATCACCTTATATAATTCTATGGCCTTGTTTTTGAGTTACTTCTCATCCATGATCCATGGATCAGCTTTGGTGGAGTTGGGTGATTTTTAGAGGTATTTTGTTACTTTCTGATCTACTTTTTTTTTTTTTTGAAGGCAGCCAAATACAGAAGAACAAGACAGAAAAAACCCGTGCGACCGCACTGCAATAAAACTACCACAGAACCTCAGAGCACGTCACCAGGACACAAGCCATGGGCTCAATAGTACAGCCCATTTTGTTCACATTAGCTGTTCTTTCAATCAAATAGAAGGAAAATGGAAGGAAATATCAAACTTTCAAAAACAGAATATTGAATAAAGCAGTACCATTATCAAAACTGAGCAAAACAGTGATAAAAATATTTGCCTTCAAAGAGATGGTAGAAGGAAATCCCCCTTACTTGTCAAGCTGCATACATTCATCCTCCAAAAAGATACTCAGACCTCCAGTGCCTACTTGCTAATGGGGGTGGGGGAAGATAGATCAATCTCTGATTCTTAGCCCACGCACCGGCAGGGCCCCGGCTGCTTACCAGGGCTACCTGTAGGCTGCCTGTTCTCCCAGCACCCAAAACTCCAACATGATGCCGAGCTTAGGAGTCACTGACAGTTCTCGCCCTGGTGTGCCAGTGGTTTGCCAGGCCACCAGCTGCTCACCAGGGTGGCGAGTAGGCCACCTGTTTTCTAGCTCCCAAAGTCATTCTGTTTTCTTGATATGACAACTTATTCTCTATATTTCCCTCTTAAGACTGCTTTCATTGCATCCCACAGATTGTAGTATGTTGTTTCTGTGTTTTCATTGAATTGTAGGTATTGCTTTATTTCTTCTTTAATTTCATCTGTAGCCCAATGGTTGTTCAAAAGGCTGTTATTTAATTTCCATGTATTTATGCAAGTTTTACAATTTCTTTTGCCATTAATTTCCAATTTCAGTGCACTATAGTCAGATATTATGCATGGTATGATTTCAATACCTTTGCATTTACTTAAGAATGTTTTATGGGATAATATATGGTCTATTTTGCAGAATGTCCCATGTGCAGCTGAGAAGAATGCTTATTCTGATGTGGTTGGGTGGAACACTCTGCAAACATCTACTAAATCCAATTGCTCACAGGTATGATGCAGTTCTATTATTTCTTTGCTAACTTTTTGTCTAGTTGATCTATCTCTTTGTGATAATGGGCTCTCCTGTTATAATTGTGTTCTTGTGTATTTTGTTTTTCATGTCCATTAGTATCTGTCTTATATAGTTGGGTGCTCTTGTATTTGGCACATATATATTTATAATTGTTAGTTCTTCCTCTTGAATTTTACCACTAACAAGTATGTAGTGACCTTCTCTATCTCTTTTAATCATTTTAGGTTTGAAGTTCATGTTGTCTCTAAATAGAATAGCTACTCCTGCTTTTTTCTGGGTTCCTGTTGCATGGAATACTGTTTTCTATCCTTTGACTTTTAATCTATGAGTTTCCTTTTGGGTCAGATGTGTTTCTTCTATACAGCATATTGTGGGGTCCTGTTTCTTGATCCATTCTGTCAATCTTTTTCTTTTTATAGGTGAATTGAGGCCATTTATATTTATGGATATCACTTATATGTACTGGTTTGACTTTGTCATGCTATGTTCCAGTTGTTTCTTTCTGCTTTTCCTCTTATTTAATTGCTTATCCTACCTGGTGGTTTCTTTCTGTTGTTGTTTTGGGGATTGTGGTCATTTTTATCTCTGTGTAGTATATCTTTCAGTACTCTTTCTAGGGTTGGTTTGGTGGACATGAATTTCTTCAGTTGTTCTTTGTCATGGAAGTATCTTGTTTCTCCATTAAATGTGAATGAAAGTTTTGCTGGGTACATCAGTCTGGGTTGAAGGTTGTTTTCTTTCAGGGCTTGAAATACCTCACTCCAAACTCTTCTTGACTTGAGGCTTTGTGCTGAAAAGTCTGCTGTGATTCTAATGGGCTTTCCTTGATAGGTGAGTTGTGTCTTTTCTCTGATAGCTTTTAGTATTCTGTTTTTATGCTGTATGTCTGAGATCTTAATTATTATGTGTCTGGGTGTGGATTTATGTTGATTTTGACTGGTGTTCTATATGCCTCACTTTTCTGCATGTCAGATTTTTTCCCTATGTTTGGGAAATTTTCTGCCATTATATCTGTAAGTACTTTATGTATGCCATTTGCCTGGACTCCTGTATCTTCACTAATGCCCATTATTCTTATATTGTTTCTCTTGGCATCATCATGAATCTTCTGGATTGTCATTTCATGCTGCTTTGTTATTTTTAAAAGTTCTATCATTTCCTGATCATTAATTGTGACCCTGCCCTCAAGGTCTGAAATCCTATTCTCGACTTCCTTTAGGCGGTTTTGAAAGCTTTCAATAGAATTTTTTGTTTCTTGGATGTCTCTTTGAGTTTGTTTCATGAATTCTGCCTGTTTTCTATATTGTTCATTCAAAGTTTCAATCAGTTTCCCATGCTCATGTACTTTTTTCTCTAGTTCTTCTTTAGCCGCATTCAATAACTCCTTTACTAAAGTTGTTATTTCTATCTTTACATGGGAGAGTACTTCTAATTTGATTTCCTCTATAGCCTGATGCAGTTTTTTTTTTTTTTTAATTTCACTCGCTATCTTTTCGGAGATTCCCAGTGTGTTACTTTTGGGGTCCTCTATTTCAATGTCTCCTATACTTGCTTCTGGTGAACTATATGTTTGAGACTGCATTTTGCTTTTTTGTTTTGTCATTTTCACTCTGCCTAATGTTTTCTATGTATATGAGGGGATCACACACACTCCTTTCAGACACACCAAAGTCTTACAGTTAGTTGGAGGGGGTTTTACTACTGGCCCTGTTTATCCCTGCACACCTCTATTTTAGGAACATACTCACCACACTGATACAGTTAATCTGCTGTAGTCCAAGGTTCGCCACCCAGGAGCAAAGTTCCAAATTTTCTCACACTAACTGGAGCCTGCTGAAGTCTTCTGATGTTCCAGGTGTGAGGGTGGGCCCAGCAGAAGCAGTCCAGGGCAGTTTTCAGTCTTGGGCGTGCCTCCTCGATGTTCCCAGTGGCAGGGCAGGCCCTTGGGGGAGGTTCCAGGCAGCCTACACCTGAGGCGGGCTTCTGCTAAATTCCTGGTGGCAGGGTGAGCCCACAGGGGAGGTTCTGGGCAGATTACTCCTGATGCAGGCTTCTGCTAAGTTCTCGGTGGCAGGGCGGTCCCACAGGGGAGGTTCCAGGCAGCCTAAGCCTGATGCAGGCTTCCACTAAGTTCAGACAAGGTATTTTCATTCAGTGGAAAGCTATCCAGCTATAATGTACAATAATCTCGAGGCTCTTATAGATAAATGGATGCAAATGGAGATCGTATCCATGGGTGAAATAGTTTGAACTCATACAAGTGAACCCTACCATATAAAAAAGGAGTTAATGGGATTCAAAAGGCAAAATAGTTATTGTAAGAGTGATAGGGGAGGAAACATCTGGGAGGGAAAGGTGGCAACTACTGTTAATTTCTTATTGTATTGTCTTGAAACCTTGTATTCTTTTAATGATTTTGTTAGGTTTGGCTTCATTCTGTCTTTTTTGGTTAGATTTCACTTTATCTGATGGTATGGGCAGCTTTTCTGAACATAATGGGATGTATTATGATAATCATGGTTGGTTTCCTATTATCTTGTTTTAAAGTTTTATAATGTTTTCATTAATTTGTTTAATTGGTTTTACAGCTTTGTTTCATTTGATTTTATTATGTATGATGGTGTGAACAGTTATTTTGAAGAAAATGAGACATGGTAGCCATTTCTGACTTACTATCATCTTGTTTTGAAGTTCTATAATACTTTCATTCTTTTGTTTTGATTGGTTCTATTCTGTTGTGTTTTATCTAATTTTATTATGTGTGATAGTATGGACAACTTTTTTGAAGAAAATGAGATATTACACTAGCCATTGTTCATTTCCTGTTATTTGATTTTGAAGTCCTGTAATACTTTCATTATTTTGATTGTTTTTATACCACTTTGTTATGTTTGATATTATTGTGTGTGAAGGTATGGTCAACTATTTCAAAGAAAACAAGAGGCTTTATGATAGTCCATGTTGATATCCTGTTGTCTTGTTTTGAAGTCCTGTGTTGCTTGCATTGTTCTGTTCTGATTTGTTTTATTCTCTTTAAAATTAAAAATAATTGAATATTGCTGTATAACTACAGCATGTATGACTCTGTTGAGGAATACATATCTAATTTTTATACTAATATACTAATATTTTTACAGTGTCACTAATCCATATGGTTCTGCTTTTGATTCTGATTTGTTTTTCATAGTGAGGTAGATATTATTACTAAGATAAGACTGACAACTATAAAAAAGTACCTTATGAAAGAGAAGACTTGTGAGCAAAGTTTTATTTGTCTTTGAAGTCTTAATATAACAGATTCATGTTCTATCATCACATCTCAAAAGAGTTCTCATGTATTTCATACATGCTTTGAATATCTGATGTAGCTTCAATTGTATTTACTCAGATTTACTCTGTTGTAGTCAGGGGTTGTGAGGAGAACAATTAAAATCAGGACATGGAATTTATAATATTATTTTATGATGGTCACCCAGAGTTAACACAAGAAACTGCAGGAAATCTATTCACAACACCAAAGACATAGAATATTTAGCCAAGGGCCTGAATCCCACAGCAATGTCCTATATGAGTCCAGATGAAGATCCAGAGCTCACAACAATGCCTCCCACGAGTCCAACTGGAGGCCTAGAGCCCACAAGAAGGACTCGTGCCTGTCTCTTTTAAGGATCTTTGCTGGGAAGGCCCAAAAGTCAGTGGTGGAAGCTAGAAAGTCTATGCCAGCAGGGTGAAGGAGCTGTGCTGGAAAGTTGAGGATTCTACACTGGAGCTGAGAAGTCACACTCATAACCAGGGCTGTCCTGAAAAGCACCACAGCCATTCTCAGTGACACGGAGACCCCGAGCTCCTCCAACGATAAACACAGTCAAGTACATGCTACGATGCCAGCATGATGAGTTCATCCTGGAGATGAAGCAGCACACGTCTTCCTCTCCAGAGCCAGGAAGCAATGCTCGATGTGAGGACCAGAGCTTCTCCAGGAGAACCAACGGCTCAAATAACAACATGTGGGAGAACCCACAATGCCTCAGTGCCTCAATGCCTAGATTTTCCTTCTCCATATCTCTGTTTATGCTGGCAACTTTCCTCAGGTAGAACATCTACAGTCAGCATCCTGATGATTTAATTCAGCTGGCATTAAGTTGACCACCAGTTTTTAATCCATACCACCTTCAAATAGTACCACACTATTTGCATCCATTTTCTTACTTCAAAAGTGTGGAATCACACTTGAGCTCCCTTTTTCTCCTATTCCTCTCATCTGTTCTACCAGGGAATAACTATAGCTCTGTGTTAAACCTCTTTTCATATTCTCTGTTGCTACTGAAGAAAAACAACTACTGATTCTCCTCTAGACACTTTCTCTACCTTCTTAATTAATTTCCCAATTTATATACAGGCTCATTCATAATCTGTTCAGCTACTTAACAGTAATTTTAAACTACTACTCTTTCTATTGATAGTATTGTGGATCAAAGCCAAGGACTTCACAATGAGCTCCTTTTTAAATTTGAGACAGTCTCACAAAGCTGCAAAATTTCACAGGGTATCTTACGGCTTGTGATCTCCCTGTATCAGCCTCCCAGAGAACTGAGATTAGAGGCATGAACCACCATACTTGGCTCATATGACTATTTTAAAACATCAGTTAGTACATTTCCATTCTTAAAATTGTATTCTTCCTCGTGTCTTATGATATGGACTGAATATTAATCGTGTCCTATTTAATTTTTAAGCTCAAATTCTTCAACTCTCATTTTCATACAGCACTGTGTGCTTACATTGGCTTTCTTTCCAGTCTAAAATGATAAACTCATTCTTTTCTCCATCTCCTCGCACTGATTTTCCTCTTGTTAATGCTCTTCAGTCGGTGATTTCTTTCTCATCATCTGTTCTTAAACCTGATGCTACTCATCAAGAGATCTTCATTCACCATATTGTTACATGTCCTTTAACTGTAGATTGTATCTGTTAATCACACCAAGTCATTTCCTTCATCTGTGTCCTTCACTGAATTGTTACTGTCTCAAATCTCATTCCTTGTTTCCTTATTTGTTGTCAGTAGTTTCTATTAAGTGATCAGCTGCATGGAAAAAATACTTTTGTTTCCCACTTTTTTTCCCCATAAACAAAATATCAAAAATAAATGTTAGTTTCTTAGTTTGAAAAGAGATTTGCAAAATTAAATAATCACTGATAGTTTTAGTAATGAATCTTATCTTTTTTTGTTTCTCAAGGAATAATAATTACAAAATTAAATTATTTCAGGAATTAAAAATAATTTAGTTTTTCTCTATTCTCCTTTAGAAGTCCACATAGTCCCAGGTGACTTTTAGGTGCCTAAAAGGCATACTGATATATATATAAAACTCTCCCATTTAACAATTTAAAAATCATGGTGGCTCACGCCTGTAATGCCAACACTTGAGAAACTGAGGCAGGAGGATCATTGGGAATTCAAAACTAGCCTGGGCTACAAAGTGAGCTCAAGGCCAGCCTGAACTGCATAGTGAGACCGTGTCTCAAAAAGAAAAATAAAATAAAATAAAATAAAATAAAATAAAATAAAAATGATAATGTACAGAGTTAATGAAAACAAATGAAATGCATATTGACTGTAGAGTTTTAATAGTGATCATAAGTATTGTAATCTAGAAAATGATATACATAAAACATATATTGAGTAATTTATTTATGTTTGAATGGTATACGTACAGATCCCATAATATCTACTCAAATAGCAGTTAGTATAGAAAACAGCACTAATGTAATATAATTAATTTGTGTATCTCAATTAAAGATATTCCAGAAAATGCACTGAATTAAGTCAAAATAACTTTATTTTTTTAATTTCTCAGGATTCTTTCATAGCCATCTTGCCATTTAAAATGTAGAGCACCAATTATACACAGAATGAATTTGAGTTGAAGACCTGGAACTGTAAATCAATGAAATATATTATCACAAGGTTATAGTTGCCTTTTGTAGGAATGTGTTTATATTTGAAAAATACTCAAACCATGCTTGGGTGTATATCACTGTTTAATATATACATTTTTATAAAATGTTTTGAAATCATATTTGCAAGAAATTAATTTAATTATTTAATGAATAAAATACTTTAAGTATTATAAAATTAGCTTTATAGTTTTCAATGTTTCACACAAAGAATATTAATCATGAGTTAATTATTAGACTATTGTAGCTATTCTGTAATGTAATACAGTGTTAAGAAATATATATTTGTCTTTTTCTCTGAAATTTGAACTGCAACTTCCCAAACCCTTGGAATTTCCCAAGTGGTTGGGGTGACAAAGTCCTGTTTTGTTGTTTAAAAGTCTCTGTGAACCATGTTGGAGTTTATGCTAATGAGATGACCCTGGAGCAAGAGAGGGGCTTGGTAGCTTGAGGTTGGGAAACTAGGTTGCTCAACTAGCTTGAGGTTGAGAAAACTCAGGCAGGATGAGAGAGCTGTAGTTTTCAGTCCCATTTCCCCACCTCAGCAGAGAGGAAAGGAACCGAAAATCGAATCAGGCCTACAGTTGGCTTTCATAACAGTCCCTAAAAAATGAAATTTGGAAAGATATTGGGTTTGTGAAAGCAACAAAGTGCTGGAAGCACAATGTGCTAAGAGAAGTGATAAAAACCCACCAATAACTTGCCTTCCACATCTCTTACATTTGTCCATTTCTGAGTTGGATCCTTCAGAGTTATTAACTGAAAATAGTAAGTAAAATTCTTTCCCGAGGTCTTCGAATCATTCCAGCAAACTGTAAAACTCGAGGAGAAATTTGTGGTGGCCTCCTCCCTCGGCAATTTACAAGGTACAAGGCACAAAGCTACAAGACTTTTGATTGACAACTGAATGTGAGCTCAGAGCTCTTGCGGAACACATTAACCTGTGGGTCTACACTAACGTCTAGTACTTAGTGCACAGCTGAATGGAATTGTAGGACACTTCGGTAGGGCTGGAGAGTTAGAAAATTTATTAGTGTGGAAGAAACACATACATTTGTTGTAAAAAATTTGTACAAAGCTTTCCCCCAGCACCCTGACTCGGGGCAATGGAGGAAGGGTATCAGGCAGACTCACTCTACTCACAAGAATCTCAAGTAAATAGGATCCAAAATATACTAGAGATACTGTGAACTGAGGAGAAAGTCTTCAAAAGGAAAGGTAAAAAGAAAAAAAAATGTGTGTGTGAGCATGTGTGTGTGTGTGTACACACAAGATAGTTAAAATAATTATACCGCTGGCTTCTATTTGTTCCTCAAAAAGAATGTTTTGTGCTAATATTGTTTAGATAGCGTGCCTATCTCCTGTACTCTGAAAAACTGCTATGAAGACAGTATGCAATATATCAACTATTGTGATTGTCCTACTAACCTGTTTTGAAATTCAATTTTGTTTATCGTTTTCTCTTTGAAATAAAAAAATGTACAAAACTAGATCAGAGCATCACATCCCATATCCATGTACATGCTATAGTTTATAAAAAATTACATGTGCAAAACTGTTTTTAAAATTAAGAGGTTCTAAATTGAAAGGAAGTTTTTTGGGGGGTCAAGAAGTATCATGAAATCATACCTTCAGAAACTACCTCAATAGGAAAGCTCTGTACTTAGTTTGAAAAGATGTTATCTATTCCATTGGAGAAGTAGTTTATCTGTCCTCACACTCTGTATAATTAAGTTATACAGACACTAGTTAGTGGGTTTACTGATGTATGAACATAGTGATTCAAAATTAATATTATTAATATTGTTACTTCTTCTATTTACCAATATAAATTATTTCACTCCTATGTCAAATTACATTATTTGATTTTGAGACCAGTGCAGGAATTCTTAAATCTTTCAAAAAAGATAGTATTTTGGGGTGTTTAAAAGAGCAACTATTTAAGTTTTGAAAAAAAAAACTAACATTATTCATTTATATTTTTAAATTTAATTTTTGTTGGATTTTGAAATATATATTTATGTGGCAAAAAATAATGCTATAAATATGTATAAAACATGGAATGATTTTGATCAAACTAGTTAACACAGCCATTATCCCACCTGTTTATCAAATATGTACTCCTGCTGTCCCAAAAGCGTTGCAGCCTGGAATCGGGTGTTCTCCCTTCTCCCCCATTCTAGCAGCCACCATTCTCTCTGTTGCTGTAAGCTCGATTTTTCTAGGTTCTGCCTGTGAAGTCAAACAGCATTTGTCTTTCTGTCCCTGGATGATTACATATACCATCATGTTCTTTCTTCATGTCATTCACACATGAGATAATCTTGCTTATTTAACAGCTAAACTGTGTGTAGTTATTATTTAATAGAGCACTGTGTATAGGGGTATTTTGCAGTGTTTTGCTTAATGTAGTTATATTAAATTCTAAAAATAGGATCTCCTTTAAACAAATATTAAAAAATATATATATTATGTAGAGTGCACTCCATTGTGGGATCGAACTCACAACCTTGCGCTTGCCAGATAGGCAGTTATGACACTGAGCTCTCCCCAGCCCCCTTAACTGGACAACTTTTATAAAAATAAAATTATAAAAAGTAAAACTAGAGAAAACTAATATCCCTCAACCAAAACCTCAATATTTTTTAATTTTGTAGTTAAATCAGGGTTTAAATCTGTAGGAAGGATAGAACCTTTAATAAATGGTTTAGAAATTTAGCTACATAGTTGAGAAATAGAATTGGGTTATCTTTCATGTGCTATAAACACAACTGAATTTTAGAAGAGTTAAAGAAATAAATGCAGCAATTTAAGAGAAATTTGAATTCTTTGGAACAGTAATATTAGTAAAAATAACTACATGTAGTTTAAAATTTTTGAGGTAGATGATGCTTTCTCAAAATTCATAAGGAAAAGACTGATAGAGATGATTAATTACGTGAATCTTTCTTCATCAAAGATAGTATAAACAATGCTAATAGATAAGTGCCGTGCTGGGGGAAATGTTTACAATGGCTATAATTAATGAACAGCAAACACGTGTAAGCATCTCCTATGATGCTATCCAAAGCAGAACTGACTCAGTAGGAAGATGTGCAAAGGTGATGCAGACATGCAGTTCTAAAGGGAAAGACTATAATGTCTAACGAAATTGTAAAATAATCTACATTCACACATAAAATTGACAGAGGCATCAACAAAGACATTGCATATTTACCTTTAAATATTAGGAGTAAAGAAAGATTGATATTGTTCATCGATGCCAAAAATTGAGGAAAGATTCTAGCAAGCCTCTCTGTAACATTACTAGAGGAATTATAAAACAGACAATCTTTTTAGGAAAGTTTTCATTCTTTTCATCTCAGTCATTCTATTTCTAAAATCCATTCGAGAGTAATTTATTATATATTATATAATAATATGTATATTTTATATTATGTATATATGCAAAGATGTGTTTATCATGATGTTTTCTAAAATACTGGAACTAAGGAAAAAATCAAAATCTTAAACATTCAGTTAGAAAAATGGTTATAGAATTCATAGCATACAGATGCTGCAGAATATCACATTGCTGTTAAAAGAAATAATTAAAATTTTATAGTGACATGGAAATGTATTTCAGGTCTGATTTTCATTGAGAGGCAGAGAAAGGGGACTGGACAGTGGGTTGCCCCTCTGATTTTAATTGAAAGAGAAAGTCGTCACAGAAATAGTGTAGGGTGAACCTATTAGTGTGATATGGAATCTGGATATATAAACAATTATGCTTCATGAACATAAAATGGACTAGTGGTGAGCCAGCTTTTACCTCTTCGTGGAGAATAAATGGACGCAGAAGACGGATGGCAAGAGAATAATGGAAGCATCACATACTGATATAAAATTATTTGATAATATTTTAAAACAATGCATATTAGATATATAGTTCTTATGAGTAGAAAAAAAATGAAAGGATCTTTCCTTAAACTTCATTTCATTTTTCTGTCATTTTAATCAGAGATTCTAATGCTTCTTAACAAATTCGTCTCACGTATATTTTGGTCTTCAAGTGCGTAACAGATATTCTGTTAATATTACCCAAAACCTTCGTGTTTGACCCTTTTAAATACAAGTGCCTTGGTATTAAATTTTCTTTTAAAAAAATTAGCTCACTTTACGTGACTAGAAAATCTAAATAAGTTCAGTATCACACTTGATGAGTTATTGCATCACCGTTTCTAACTAGAGTGTAGAAAACGTGACAGGAGCTGGAAAGTCACGGGTTATGCAAATCTGTAATATGCTTACTGCTTCCTTACATCGAGTATCCTTAGGCATCAAAAATGCGGGGAAAACGTTTCTCTAACAAATTTCTTTGTAGACATTTCTGGCACTTCGCATCATGTTTCGTCATGAAACATCCCTAGTTGGAGCAACATTGCTGACGTTCCCTTACTAATAGGTGGGCTTGCTGCAGACATTTGTGTTACTGGAACATCAGAAGAACCCATAACCTAATATCCAGTGAGACCTGTTATTAGGGCTGCAAAAATGAACTGGAGCGAAGAAAAAAACAGCAGTATTAAATATTTTTCTGTTAGTATGTAGCGCCACCCAGTGTCAGAGAATTTTCAATGGAGCTCTACAGAGTAGGCTGTTGTGCCAAGGTAAAAATGGGACAGAAATGATACTGCGAACTCCATCTTAAGGTGTTAATGTTTGCACAGGGACGTTGCATAGCCTAGCTTATTGAAAACATGAAATTGAAACGAAACAGTGATGCGACGAAACTGAAATGGTCATCTCAATCTCTACAGAGTGTTGGTTTTTCACTGCATTGCTTGGCAAAGCTCCAGAAAAATTGCTTTATTTATTCACTGTGTATTGCAAGCTACTTCAGAACACTCCAAAAATATAACTCTAGGGTGATGGTAGTCAGAAGTAATTCATATCTATGCATGTCTAAGATGATAACATAGAATTAAGGTTAGAGGTGAAAATGGAATGGAATGTAAGAAAAAAAAATGCAGTGTAAGTTTTGGTTTCTGCAGTGATTCTTTCCATGAGTGATATTTCAGAGAGATGCTGCTTAGCAGTTAAGCAGAACAATTAGACCACAAACATTCATATTAAGAGAATCTAGAAAATACATGTATCAAAACAGACAATGCTTCATTACATCTCTGTTGAACTTAAACGCTGAAGTGGTAAAGATAATATCAAGTTTTCCTTTTGTCTGTCAATGTTCACACTTACACAAGTTCGAATAGAATAAATGGTTCTGTACATTTCTCATTTTATTCTATCTTGAGTGTTTATAATCTCTACTTCTCCTTATTTTACTGTCTTTTAAAATCTTACTCCATGAAGTCAACTGACTTGGCATCTCTTTTGCATGGTCTGCAATCATTGGAAACTTTGAATGCCTGCAACCCACATAATTTTACTCATTTAAATGGCTCTCTTTCCAGGTCCTGTTATTGTACTCACACTGTTTTCATTCCTTGTGCCTGAGATGTTTTATTCATCACTTAGCAAATGTGATTGTTATTCTTACTGTTTCTGCTCTTATTATTATTATGTTTAACTTCTTGTTCTTTTATTTTCCAGATCCTGTCTTACTGGTCTTGACTAGTTTTGCTGTGTTCCTTGGTTTGCTTTTTTCATTTTCATGCTGTCATTAACATTTAGGTCCTTTTGATTTCATATTGTCATTGCAATTTTCATTAACATCATCTTATCCTCTTGCTCTCTAAACTTCACAGAACAAAACCGTTGCATCAAATATCTTTCTCATGTGCCTTTCAAGTGTTTTTCCCTTTAAAAGTGAAAGCCATGTCTTCTAAGGTACGTACCTATCAGCATTTGCTAGGAAGTGCTTATCTGACCATATGGTGTTGTTAATGAAGTAATTAAACAGAAACACAGGACAAATTACTCAGAATAAGTAAAATTCAGTGACTTAGATGGGACAATTCATGATATGTACATTACTTTGATATTGGGGATTACATATTAGATTCAATAACATATTTTGATATAACATTGTCCACTAAAATGGGTTTAAAAATTCTTCACCTATCCAAAGCAGAGGAGAAATGTAGATTCCAAAAGACAGAAGTACACTTCCGGGGATCTGTTTAAAGAGCAAAAGAACCAATATTATGCAGCTGTTTTCAGGTTTAAGCAAAGAAATGTAGATTCCAAAAGACAGAAGTACACTTCAGGGGATCTGTTTAAAGAGCAAAAAGAACCAATATTATGCAGCGATTTTCAGGTTTAAGCAAAAAAGAATAGTGACGACCTATGATAATAACAACCAAAGTGGGACTATGAGGAGGCCGAGCAAGGACGCGCAACATAACCAAAACTACGTGAGACCAAGGCCAGCTAGTTCCAAAGCACACTTTTGACTTAGATCTTTCATTTCTTAGAAAGATTTTAGCAGCACATATGTTATCATTACCATTCATTTTGCAGCTATAATATAGTGAACCTTATACGTACAATAAGTTAATGTGAACATTTTCCTTTTTAATAATTTTCCCATATACATTCTCTCTGGATAAAGGTCCTCATAGCATGCAAATGTCAGACAAGATGAATGTTGCCTGGAATTTGGTGTCAAGGCTTTGGAGCGCAGGTTGGGAAGGATGGAGAAAGGTAAGCAACAGTGAGCTCTCAGGAGGTTTCCGGCCAAGATGGCTTTGTGAATTCATACATCACTTCCCTTTGCTTGCAAATGTGACAAAAGTATAATAAATTATTTCCATAAGTTAATATTGTTACCATGAATATAATATTCTGACCAGAAGTATCATCACATTTTAACTCCTTTTGCATTAATATAATGGAGAGCGAAGCATCCTCACTAAGATAGAGGACAGGAACCGGGCACTATATGAAACTAGAAGACTAGAACTGACCTTTCTATTCATGAAAAAGAGGACTAAAGTGCTTTGAGTATTTCTGGGGATGATGATTTTTATAAGACTGCTGACTTTGAAGAAAGAAGAAAAGTTAAAAAAAAAATCATTCCAGACAAGATAGGACTAAGATGAATTTTTAAAAGCTCAGTTACTTCACTGAGAATGTCCTGGAACGTAACAACATAAGAGCCTACTGTGTTCTTGATTCTCTATGGGTTTTATGAAGTCACTTGGAAGCACATGGAAAACCAGTGGACAAAGAAGGAAAGTGAGGATTGAAAGGAAAAAGCCAGGAGAAAGGATGGAAATTCCTTGGGTGAGAAATCAGAATAATCAGCACTTCAGAAATAGAGACAAATAAATAAAATGAAGCCTCCCCACAGTGCTATAATCTCCAGGCTAAGCACAAAGACAGATACAATAAGTGGGAAGAAGGTACTGAGAAATTCTACAGCGTTTGGTGAGATGAAAAAATGACAAAGAAGAATTGAGTCACAGAGAATATATGTGAGGGGCAAAGGATTGCTAATGTAAGAGAATAGGAGGGAAAAAAGTTCATTTAAAATAAAGATATCGAGGACTTCTCAGATTAAAGAATTATCTGAGTTTTCAGTTTGAAGTTACACACACAGTGGCTAAATACAATTAATCCATTTCTAGTACGCTGTAGTGATATTGCAGGACATTTAAGGGAAAAAGACTCTAAAGCTAATGGAGGAAGGAAAAGCAAACAAACAAAAAACTACTTGGGAATGACAAATAGTCTAAGAACAAACTTGCCATGGGCACCAAAGATGTCAAATGGCAATAAAATGCCTTATTCAAAGGACTAAGAGGAAACACAAATATACATGCAGAAGGCCTCGTGCGTAATTAAATAATTGTGTCCCCTGTGAAACTTACTAACAGGTTACTTGTCTTTCCTTAAATAAATGAAAACATGCAGAGAATAAAATTTTAACAAAAGTGAATTTTATATATTTATAAAATACAAAGTAACTCTAAAAATCCAGTTATTTAGCTGTTCAATCTAGATACTATTTTTCTTAGAAATTTCCATAAACTTAAATGTCACTTTAAGAACAAGTGTTCAAACTTATTTTCTGCAATTAAAAAAAAAATTAAGGAAGTGATCTGTTTAAATTATAGTTGCATGGGAAAAACATTCATTGGGTTGTTATTTATTGCTGCATGAAAGAGAAAAACACCAAAATAAATGGCTTAAAATAATTCATTTTGTTCCCACTACACAGTAAAGGCATTTGGAAAGTATTTGACTGAATGATTTGCATCTGAGTGTGGTTATCAGCTGGTGGCTGTAGGAGGGACTGTCTTCTCTAAGACAGACTTCAGCTTAACCTAGGTGTCTTACAGGTCCGTGGATACCCTCTTCACACACTCTTAGCCTCCAGAGTCTGCACAAATGCCTGGCTTCTCTCTCTCTCTCTCTCTCTCTCTCTCTCTCTCTCTCTCTCTCTCTCTCTCAGCTTAAACAAATCAGTGTAACCAGTAAACACTTTTAGCCTTTTAGCCTGGATATCTCCTTCTCTAGATATCAGTTCATTCAAAACATTCTCTATCTTCCACGTGAACACACACCAGATTCAGTGAACATTCTACAGACCCCATTTCCTTACTCTCTTTCCACTCCTCTTGGCTCCCTTCCTCGCTGCTCTCACTATATTATTGTGACAGCATCTCCCTTAAAATATAATCAGCTAAAACCCATTTCTTCAAATGTTCAAGTCAGAGAATGAGAGGGTTTACTTTTGATTAGGTGATGTTGGCTAAGATAATTGTGACTAAACCTTCACTTTCAAGATGGCCATTTTACTCAAACACCATGTACCTCTTTCCCCTCCCCCTCCCCTCCCTCTCTTCTTTGTCTCTCTCTTTGTCTCTCTCTCTCTCTCTCCCCCTTCCCTTCCTCACTCTTTCTCTGCCACTCCTTCTCTCTTACCTCTTAGAATCTGAGTAACTTTCTCTCTCACATTGTCTGAATTTCCACATGACATCTTATCCTCCCTGAGCATCTCCATGAGTCTAAACTTGAAAATTTTTACAGAACAGTAGTGTCAGGTAATAGCATTTCATACAGATGAGCAGCTTATTTGTGACAGCCATGAGATGCTTCAAGGTGACAGCAGTTGGCAACTTCCAGAACTGGTCCAGCACCACTTTTGTTATGTCTTATTGGACAGTGCAGGAGCAGGGTCTACTGGAACAAAAGACATAGGCAAATAAATGAAGAACAATATTACAATACAAATAAATCTGTTTGCAATAATGTGACCTTGTTTGGGAAATGCAACTGGTCACAACTATCATTTAAATAATTATATATTTAAGAAAAATATGCAAATACATAATTAAAATTAACAAGTTGCTAATATAAACATTCTAAAAGAATTAAAATTTTCTAAGCAAACTGTGAAATTTGATGAATAGTTAATGGAATTTTGTCTTAGCATCATTCCTACAGGGTGTTAAAATAAAGCCATATATTAATATACAAATAAAACCAACCATAATATTTTCAGGGAGTGAAAAGTGAACTTCTTTTTTTTTTGGTCTTTTTGAGACAGGGTCTCGCTATGCAATTCAGGCTGGCCTTGAGCTCACTTTGTAGCCCAGGCTGGTCTCGAACTCACAATGATCCTCCTCCCTCAGCCTCCTGAGTGCTGGGATTACAGGCGTGAGCCACCACACCCGGTGAGGTGAAAATTGAACTTCTTATGGTTCTCTAGTTTTCTTATCTGGGTTACAAATTAAATTGACACAAGATAGATTAATTGAAAGCATATTTAATTATATAAATAAGTACAAGAGCCTCGCAAAGTGTGAGAGTCAAAGAAGAATCAGCTGATTGGATTTTATACAGCATCTTGTGCTAAAGAAAATACAGGAGGAAGATGATATTAGGTATGGGAAGGGGAGGGTAGGAATTGTACACTGAGAAAATCTGTCTAGCTGCACACAGGTAAAGATTTTAATATAAGTTGTCCAGGGGCAGCTCTAGAAAAAATAGGTGATAGTCTGTGTTGGTTTAATGTGAACTTCTGAGTAAATGTTCTAGTTATAAGATTCTAGACAGTTGGTAAGGATCTGGAGCAGGTGATTCTTGGAGGCTCCATTTCTAGAAAGTGAAACAGGGCTCAGAGCAAATCTGCCCAACTTCCTGCTCACAAGTGGCGTCACTTGGAAGTGATCAGCACATTTCCAGAACTCCTTCAGGATAGAGTAGAAGAATCTGTACACAGAAAATATGGATGTGTATTCATTAACAGAATGATCCCTTAAGCAAGAATTTGATTGTTAATCTTTCTAGTTTTTCCCATTAACTAATGTACAGAGGCTCCTTGACTCACGATGGGGTTACATCTTGAAAACCCCATCATAACTTGAATTCTTCGTAAGTCAAAAATACATTTAATACCCTTTAATTGTGTGGCTAGTTGGGAGGCCTGGCCTGTTGTTGCAAGGAAGTGTTGTAACAAAGATTCATCCAGTACATTGGGTGGGGGGCAATTGATATAGGGAATGAAACTCCCAACCTACTAGATGTCCCAGTACAATTTCGTGTCTCTAAAATTGAAGAATGAATTTTAGGAACAATGGAGGTTAAGAGAAGAAATATTTGTTAAGAGAAAGAAAGCTTCTGTCTGAGAGACAGAAGGGCTCTCCAGGGGTTGCCTAAGATTCTGTCTTTTCTAAGGACTTTTATACAATAAAACTGTGAGATGAGACAGGTCTAAGATGAGGAAAACTTTGGAACTTGCAAGGTGGGGATAGTGTGGGACAGAACTGTGGTCAACCAATAAGATTACTTGCTCAGATAAAATTGATTAAATCAGAAACAAATGAGGAAGTGGGAAGCCAGTCATGTAGTAATTGGGCATGCTTAACAGCAGTGACTCTTCCTTTAAGGGACTGGGATGGTGACTCCTGGCTCCCTCAAGGTGACAGAGAAATATTTAGTCTATCAATCTTTAAGATGCTTGATGTTTTGTCTTGAGATCTGGCCCACAGCCACAAGTATCTGTGTCCTCCAATGTTGTACCATATCTGGTCTTCTGCACTGGCTCCTTTGAGGGACCCAGCCCTGTTTGACTGCCTATAACATTTCTAACTAACTAAGCTGCCTATAACACAATCAGCATCATAAATTGAAAAGTGGGTTCTATTGAATATGTCACTTGTACAGTTTAAAAATTGTAAGTTGATACAGTAAAAGTTTGGATCATGTCATTTTAGATTTTTGCCATTTTATTTACTTATTTTTGTTGTAACCTAACTCAAGCACCTCCATTCTGTTCTGTATGCTCCATAGCTTTTGTTCTAAATTGAACTTTGTATTTCCTGTATGTCTCCTGCACAACCCCCAGTGCTTTGTTTCCCATTGATTCCCCAACATAGCCCACCCAGAGCTGTATCCCCGGAACAGGCCTAACCACAAGCACCACACTCTGACCCTAGGCAAACAACAGGATGTCCTGTTTCTCAGGAATGCATGGTGTGTTTAGCTAATTTTTCCCCTAAAATAAGCCTGTCTCTTGGGACAACTTGCCCTTTGCTCCCTGACACCTTTGTGGTTTTTCCCTTTATAAACCACTCCAAATCTTAGCCTAGTTGCACAGCAGTGTAAATTCCACCTACAACTCTGTGTCACTGGATACCAGCATAGATAAAATGCTCTTTTCTTTTCCCTCCAAAATGTCTTGGCCTTTTTACTCTTTTTGCCTTTTTCACAATTTTCATTTTATTTTGGGGTGCAGCCTTTTGGGGTACAACAATTTTGATTAGTACATGTTTGCAGTAGATAATGGCATTTATCAGGGGGAGCTGGTACGTGTACAGAACACATTTTAATTGTTTTTACCCCTCCTCTTCTCTCTTGGCTCTCTCCATCTCTTCATCCCCTTCCCACTTGAAAACAGTTTCCCTTTTGTTCTTTGATCCTTTTTTAAAAATTCACTTTGTCTTCCATCCCTCTTCTCTTTTTCCACTCTTTGGATTGTATTTGTTTCATTTGAATTTACAAGAAGAAGGTGAGCTGTTGCAAATAGCTTAAAAGCAGAGTTTTGTAACCCATTTCATATCGTTACGAAAATTTTGTGAATGACATTCTGTATTGTTGTTTGATTAATAATTCATTAGGATTCCCTAATTTAAAGAGAAAATTGACTGTTGTCATAGTTAGAAAATGCTCTTTACAGGATATATATTTATATATTATTCCTTAAGACATAGTCACACTGATACATATCATATTCATATTCTTGCATTCCTAGCAAGCTTCATTTCATTCATGTGTCACCTTTACCTTTCAGTTTTAATGTTATTTCAACATTACTGTTTGGTTTCACATTTTCATTGATCTTAGTCATAATTCATCATCACACTATGAGGTCATAGCAGCTGACTAATAATACAAGGATATTTTCTTATTTGCCCATTAAATTCCCTGTTATTGAAAATTATCTTAGTTTTATTTTCTGTGCTTTACCAATACAATTATTCATTTGCAGTTCTGTTTAGATTTGTGCAGTTTAATAAAACTTGGCATACACAATGCTGGAAAATTCCAAGTGCGTGAAATATAAAAGTAGAATGAACAAACAATCATTAAATATCAATCCTCTAAAATTTCACACAAAATGCTCCTATGAAAACAATAAAAACAAGATAAATTCAATTTTCTTTTCTAGATGCTGCTGTATTTCAGGTAATTCATAAGAGAATATGGTGATTTAATTGTGTGGATGGCACAGCAAGAGACCCTCTGAAGTCAGGCTGAAGTCGGTTCTGTAGAATCAAGATTCCCTTTCACTGACTTTCACTGCTTTCTCTGACTACTCAGCATGATATCCAGTAAGTGCAGATATGAGAGGCTGACAAAGAAAAAATGCTGTTATTTATTATTCAGTACTCTTTTGGAGTCTCTTGCCACCTGGAGTTAACATAGTTCTAGATGAAATATTTAACTCTCAAAAGTTCATTCTTGGAACTGTTATAGGCAGCTGAGTTAGATAGAAATGTGATAGGCAGTCAGACAGGGCTAGGCCCTCAAGGGAGCTGGCACAGAGGATGAGGTGTCGTGTGACCTCCTAAGAAGAGGCGGACACCTCCTGCTATGGGCCAGATCTCAACACAAAAGACAAAAGGAATGCAGCCACACACCAGGGTTTGATATTCTAAGTAGGTGTGCATTCCTATTTGTTCCTGGTTTAATCAATTTTACCTGCGTACTTAATCTTATTGTTTGACATTAGTTCTGTCCCACCTTATGCTCACTTTTGAGTTCCTGTTTCCCTCCATCCTTAGACCCATCTCACCTCTTGATTTTGCTCTCTAAAATCCCTAGAAAAGATGAGGTCCTTGGCAACACACTCTGAGCAACCCACTTGGGACCCCTTCGTCTTTCTCCCAGACTGAAGCTTTTTCTCTCAATAAACATATTGTGCTCTTGACCTCCATTGTTCCTAAAATTCCTTTCTTCGACTTTAGAAAACAGGAACTTGTACCAGACATCTAGTAGATTGAGAGTTTCATTCCCCTGTATCAGAACAACCAAATCAAAACCAAGTACCTAAATTAGGAAAAGAAAGATTAAAAAGCTTGAAAGTTCTTTCTTTCTTTCTTCTTTCTTTGTTTCTCTCTTTCACTTTAAATGTTTTGTGTAAAAGGTGGCAAACAAAGACTGTAAATCTTTCACACCTTAAAAAACACCATTGGAATCTATCTGCACAAAGTTTTGCAGCCAGTTGATGGATACCCATAGGCATCTCTGTTGTGATGTGGACTTTCATAGTTCCCAAAGGTGCACAGGTCAAATGCTTAGTCTCCAGAATCACAATGTGACTGAGAGGGAGTAGGGAGGTTAAGAAGGGTCACCTAAGGTGAGCTCTTTACTTTGCTCTTAAACTTCTTCACTCTTTTAGGGGTGAGTTGAAAAGCAGTCTTTTCAAATGTACGTTTGTGATTTTCATTCTGTCAAAAGATAAATTATCTCCAAACTTGTCTAAAGATCTGATTGCCTTTTATTTACATTTCTGGAGTCAGGCACCAGCTCCTTCCATAGAATACTGTAAATGTTCAATAAACTAAACAGAAGAGGTTTACGTTATAAACAGAAAACAGCTGTAAGGCAGACTCAGGCAACAAAAAGATTGGCCATTTCAATACTAATTCCTCTATAGGTCCATAGCAGAAAGAATTTTTTCTTTTGCTGACTTTTTGTAGGTTGGAACCTCCTGGTAATTTAGGGCAAACTGGCCGGTTTCAGAGTTCACTTTGCTCCTGTGAAATGTGCTGAAACACGCAGAACTCAGTTGTGGTTTCTTCTATTTAACCTCATTACTCAAAACAGAAAATACATTTTTAGGTTGGCTGCTGAATTAGCTTTCTATTGTGACACAGGAAATTTCATAGCAACACACTGATTATGATAGGATGGGAGTCGAGGACTGATTTATTTGGGTCCTCCATTAATGGCTTCACGAAGCTACTGTGAAAATTTCAGTAAGACTGAATTGTCATCAGGACTTTGACTGGGCAAATGAGTCTTCCAAGCTTCCTCAGGTTGGTATCATAATTTATTTTCCTTGTGACTGTATAGTTTACAGTGTCTTTCTTTGAGGTCAGCAGGGAAGTGAGTCTTTGATCTCAGGGAGATCACCAGGTCCTTGTTGTAAGGGCTTTAACCTGATTATGTCAGACCCAACTGGATAATCTCCTTTGATAAATCCAGAATCAAGTGATTCCACATCTTAATTATATTTGCAAAATCCTATCATCTTCTCTGCGTTCTGTTGGCTACCAGTGAGTTTAGTTGTGTTTCTCTGAACCAGAAAGGATTATGCAAAGTGATAAAACCTTTGGGAATATATGCTAGAGCTAATTTAAGAGAAACTATTATGCTAACAAAATGAAAGTGAACAAATGCTCACTGAGCCATTTTCTTTCACTGCAAGTCTATGGGTTTTGCCAGATGAACTTGTATTGCTAGAACTCCAGAAGACTGACAAAGAAGGACTATGAGCTGGAGCCAGTTTGGGAAATTCAGCAAGACCCTATATCAAAAGAAAAAAATGAAAATAATGAGTCAGATATGTAGCTCTATGAGAAGATCCTGGATTCAATTTTCAATTTGGAAAAGATTTTTAAAAAAAGAAAAAAGAAAGAAAACCTATAGGTGTTGTACCCCAAAAGGCTGCACCCCAAAATAAAATGAAAATTGTAAAAAGGCAAAAAGAATAAAAAGGCCAAGACGTCTTGGAGGGAAAAGAAGAGAGTGCTTTATTATTTAGGCTGGTGTCCAGCGACACAGGGTGAGGGTGGAATTTACACTGCTGTGCAAATGGGCTAAGATTTGGGGGTGGTTTATAAAGGGAAAAAACTCACAAAGATGTGGGGGCCCACACCTGTGCATTCCTGAGGAAATAGGACATCCTGTTTTTTCCTTTTTAAAGGTCAAGGGGCGTGGTGCATAAAGAACAAAAAGGCAGTTATAAGAGTTAGAGTACAAAATTATAAATATGAGGTTAAAAAAATGATGGTGGGTAATATGACACATTCATGTTCACTTATTTTAAAATATAATATAATTAAATATTTTAAGAAGCATATGCAGAATTAATGATTAAAGGCCACTAGCTGTATTTTTCTCTGATATTTTAGTAATGAGAATATCAATATCAGGACAAAGATTGCAAAATAGTAACAATAACAATGAAGACAACAATCGAGACATTTGCCTCTATGTCCTTACATATTTATGAATACAACAAATTTGCAAACTTACAATGGCATAGTGTTTTCTTTCTTTTTTCTTTTTTTTTTTTGCCTACTGCATTGGCCATTGGCGATGGTCCAGCTGCCTTCTTTCACCTTGGGTAGCCATTTCTGCATCTTCATTGACAGCAGTGCATCTCAGAAGGAGGACTACTTTTTTTGTTCTGTGCACCCAAATCCTGCCTCCTTTTCAAGTTTAAATAGGTCATCCTGGAAACCTTATTAGAGAGGAGTATTTCTTATGAATTTCCACAAGTCTCAGTTGTGCTATCATTTGTGCGGGCTTACAATTTCACCTTTATCTGAGATATCTGGATGTGCAAGAGTGCATGTACATGACAAATTTAGTAACATTCCTAAGATTTAGTATAAATTCAATTAATTATAAGTTAAATATGTGTGTATATGTTTCTTCCATATTACATGGTAAATTTTCTAGAGGCAGAAGTTTTTCTGTTGCTTCACACTTTCACATTACCTTATGAAACTATAATGTGTACTGTTAGGTTTTTGGCACGACAAGAGAGAAAATATAAAATAAAAAGTAGCCTTTATTCCGAGGATGTGGAGAGAACTCCATGACTATAGAAGCCTGGCAGTCTCTGACCGGGGTGGCGGTTAGGGCGGGCCTTGGTGATGAGCGAGGGGCTGATTGGAACCCTCTGTATGCACAAACAGGAAAGGCAATTGCAATTAGGGCTGAGGAAGAAGCAGGAAGTGGTAAGCATTTCCGCTGTGGCCTTGTGCCACATTAGACCACCACCATGATAGTTAAACCACTGCCATGACCGTACAGTAATTTATTCTAGGGCAAAACTCTTTCATATACAATGAATATTTTGCTTTTTTGTATTTAACACTAATACAGTGATGCACAATATTTTAAATAAGTATATTTTATTCAACTTTATTATAAAATACACTTTATAGAGAGATGAACTCTATACTATTAGCTAGTATAGAGTATAGTATATCAAGTGTAATATAATTGACAGTATTGCTTACTTTATAGGCTATTATAGTGTATCAAAATATTAGGGTAAAATATATCACATCAGCATAAGTGAATAATTCTTTTCTATATCTATGATAGTGATTTACTGTTCCTTTAAAACCTTTAGAGGCCTTTGCATTTAATATTTTTAAATATTTTTAAAATTTAATTTGAAATTTAAAAATTATTTTAAATTACGTTTTTCTATTGTCTTATTAGTAGTATTACAAATGAGGAATATATAAAATCCCATTAAAAATAGTTGTTAATATGGCTTACTTGTGGGTTTTACTAAATATTTTCTACCTTTATTTTCCTTTTATTAACTTTTTTATTTTATATTTTAGTGAGATGAATGCTTTCTAATAATTTAGTCGATTATAATTTAGTACTTTTTTCATCTTTACTTCTTGAATGTTTACCATTTTTAAAAGACAAAATTCACTAGGCTAAAAAAGCCACCCTTGCTTGTATGTCCCTGTGTGTGTGTGTGTGTAATCTGTTTTGCCTTTCACTTTCATATCAACCAACTGTGCATCTCACCACATTCTCACAAGCATTCCTCTACAGTATTTATATTCTAAGTGGAAAAATTACTTTCTTTATTTTTTGTTGAGACCTTTCCTGTACCTAACAATGTTAATCTCAAGATCACTTTACATTTGCCACTTTTCCAAACTCAGCATGGTGGTGCATGCCTTAGTCCCAGTATTTGGAAAATTAAGGCAGAAAATTAAGGTTCTGAGACCAGCCTGAGCAATTTAGTAAGACCCTCTCAAAAAATAAATAAAATTTAAAAATAAAAAAATTGTTTTGATTTTTGAACATTCTGCCTACCATTTCTTTCTATTTTTTTTGATCATTTATCTTTTTTCCTGAACTTTTGTATTGAAATGACCAAAACTTTGAATTACACTTGAGGAATTTAACATAATGCTGTGACTAAAGTCAATACATACTTGTTCTACACCCCAGATGCCTCCCCAAGTCCCCTTTTAATTAAACTTCAGCCTGCCTCCAACAATAACCTGTATTCTGATATCTTTCATCATAGATTGGTTATTTTTTCTTATTCCTTCTTTGAATTTTATTTCTATTTGTATATATTTGTGATTTAATGATTATACTCTTCTTGGGGAATTGGGTTACATACATGTCTCATCCAAATCATTTTTTTTCCCCTTCCTGTCCTCATCCTCGCATTTCCCGCATCCCAGGATCCCATTCCCGTCTCCACAAAGTCTGCCTCCCTGCTTCCTATCACTAATTTTAGATTTTTCCCTTTAAATTATTTATATTTTGTGTTTTCATATAAAAGACCATGAAAAATTTAACTTTCTATGACTAATTTATTTCACTTACACTACACTATTAAGGAGCAACCATTTTCCAACCAATGGCTTGAATTTATCTTTCTTTCTTTCTTTCTTTCTTTCTTTCTTTCTTTCTTTCTTTCTTTTTTCTTTCTTTTTTTTTCTCTTTGTAGCAGGGATTGAACTCATGACCTTGCACATCCTGTGAAGGCACTTGTGCTGAATTTGTCTTTCTTTATAGTTAAGCAGTTCTACATATACCACATTTTATTTATCTATTCATCTGTTGATGAACCTTTCTAAGCCTTAGCTATTATGTGAGCTATGCTGCTATAAACATGAGTACACATGCAAAACTGTAATAGGATATCTTTCAAAGATGCCCAGAAGAGGTATACTTTGGTGAAATGGAATTTAGACTTCTGAAAAATTTCTATACTGTTTTCTACAATGGTTTTACTATTTTACATTCCCATGAATAATGTACAAGGATTCTTTTATTCCCACAATCTTGTCAGCACTGGTTATTGTTCGATTTCCTGATGATAGCCATTCTTTCTGGAATAAGATAGAATCCAAGAATGGTATTGATTTTCATTTCTCCAATGATGAAAGACACTGAATATATGTTCATGCACATTATTTACTACACCAAACTTGTGTTCAAGACCTGGCACTCTCTACCTACATTGGTCTTATCTGTTATCTATATTTTCAATTGAGATTTTACATTCTAGATTCTAGATTTCCATGATTTCTAAATGTTTGCCAAAATGGTCATTCATATTTTGTATTGTGTTATTTCATTCAATCAGCTTTTTTTTTTTTTTGGTTCTTCTTTAAGCTACTGAGCATTTTATTAACTAGATCATAAAATTCTCTTTAAGCTCACTATATTTCTGATCATATTTGTTTATATGTTTTTTATTTAATTTTTTTGAAAGTTTTGAACATTTGGCTTTTGAGTTCTTTATCCATAATTTTCTGTACCTTACTGCCTGAAAAATCCACTTTTGGGGAAGTAAAAGTTTATGAAGGCAACATTTTGCCTTATTTCTCACATATCTATTGCTTTTGTGTTCAAAGATGTTCAGTGACAGTGGAAAAACTCTGTCACTATTGTGGAGATCGCTTTAGTTAAAGTATGCCTTTCTGTGATGTGTCCTTGGGTTTGGTTTTGTTTTGATGTTTTTAAAATTTTTTTGCATTTTATGTTTTGATGTTTATATCCCTCTTCAACCTGCATATGTTAGGGTCTTCATAGTATGCAACCTTCTGGAACCTTGATTCCCATACTACTCAGAGAGGAGGAAACAAATTACAACCATATTAATTGCATGAAAACAAATCAAATATTGACATAGAGTAACATCTAATTAAAGACAACTAATATCCCATCTTTAAAAATGGAAATTGATAATAATATAGTCCAAGAAAAACTCATTATTGACATATCATAAAAATATATGTAAAACAACTATATCATTCATAACAGAAAATAGATCTTTAAGCATAATACAAGCACAAAGACAAAATCAATATTGTTATAAAAGCCTACTAAAATAATAATTATACCATATTTACAATAAAAAGAAATCAGCAATAATAGTATATGTTAAATTAAATAGTTAAAAATTAATAAAGTTTAAAATAGTAAAAATGGCAGACATGGGGAAAGGCAAAAATGGAACAAGCAGTATTTGAACAAGGAAGATAAGAAAGAGGAGAGAAAAGGGAGATTTAAAAATCCAATTAAAGAATTAAAACAAGTAAAGAGAATTAGGCAAAAGTAACAAACAAAATCCAAGAATAATAAAAGAAAAAGTGAATAAAACAAAGAGCAAAAGCAGAATAAGAAGGAAACAGAAAAACAAAGAAAAACAAAAATTAGTGCAAAAGATCTTTCTGCACTGAGGTGTTCGGATGCATGGATATTTCTAGGGCCTGTGGTGTTGGAATTCATCAGATGTGGGGAGAGATATGAGTCACAGGTAGGTCCTATTGTGTTTCTACACCTACGTCTTTGCTACGTGAACGGTAAGTCACATCCCACCTTTCCCGCTGAGCTTGGTCAGTCAGTGATGCACTGTCTGACTCAGGGCTGTATTCATACCAATGGCTTTTAGCATTTGTGCCCTTCTGTGTGCTCCAAACTCCTGCTATTTGAGCCTAGCTTTGTGGCCGTTGTTTAGTGATGTGCCCTGCTTGCTCTAGAGGTCCCTCTTTCCATTCACCCTGTAATGTGGCAATTGTTCAAGCCAAGGCACATCACTTACCATGTTGGCAAATGGAGAAGGTAAACACACCACGGAGTTATATCCTGTAAGTAGGCAGAGAGGAGCCCACACAGTACACTGGATACAGTTCCCACCTTTCCAGATCTGTCTCCTAGAAATTCACACCTAACAAGCTTGGCTTCATTCAACAGAAAATAAGATCATTTTATCCTCCACAGCTTGAGCTCACCACTGCTTAAGCTTCTACAGGGGTCTATGACTCCTCCGTCTACTCTACAGCTGTTTCTTGTGGCTGTCTCCCACCCGGTCACTGTGATGGAGGAGTATCAGAGACACTCAAGTGTGGTTGTTCTGTGACTTTTGATTCCCAGGGCATCTCAGTCTTAAACACTCAGCACTTTCCTCAAACAACTCTTGGTTACTGAACTTATAAATATGGTGGATACTGCAATTAATTTTTTTCTCCAACTCTGGCCTGCTATACAAAAAGAGTCACTTTCACATTAAAACCTTATGCTCTACTAGTAATTTACAATAGCTATGGGTTTTTCTTGGAGCTAGTGCTGCCAGTCCACTGTTTGTCACTGGCACTGCCAATTCTCCCTAGGCTGACTTTGGATTTGCAGAACCAGGTCCCCTTCTCTGGGAGTTGGGGTTGGTGCCCCATACTGCTTTGTTTATTTTCTCTGCATGACCTTTAGTTTGTGTGCTTTCTAGATTGCTTGCAGAGCCTTCCTTGATTTTCAGAATTCTTCTTGTCTTTCTATTCCAGGTGTCTGGATTACAGGTCACGGAGAGCCAGTGATTTGCTACCAGCTTTTCCTTCACCATCTCTTCTCTTCCCCATTTAACTTTTGGTCTTTGAATGAGTCTACAATACAGACTTTTTTCCTCCATCACTTTGCATCTAAGGGAAGTTTCTATTTTTGTTTGTATTGGGTTGCTTTTTTTGTTATATATTATTCCAGAGGAGCAAAATTGATAGACACCTTTTAATTTTCCCTTCTAAGCCAATCCTTACCCTCTTATTCAACTGATTTCTTTGTAACACTAATATTTTGACCTAAATATATTTTGAAACTACAGTGTACTTACTCTTTTTGACATTCAGGATTATTGGTTCATAATTTAATTGCATTTATTTTGATATTTCTCTCTTCTCTTTTATAGTTTTATCTGCCCATGTGTTTTCATGTTTTAATTTTTTGGCTAATCTCATACATCATTCTAATCCTTTAAAAATACTTCTTTGATTATCACTGCCCCTTATCGCCAATTTTTTCTTATTCTCACATTTTCTTTAGCTCACTTCAATACCTGGAGTAGTCAGCCAATTAAAATATATCAAGCTGTCAGAACTGATTTCCTTCAGCAGGCAAAACCTGCCAAGTTTCCTTCTATTTAAAAAAGTACTAACAATTTTTCTTCACATGGGTGACATTAATTTTTTCTCAAATATAATTTCTCTGAATGAAATACAATATAATGGAATCCTTACTATGGAGAAGTTGTATTTCTGTGGTTAGTAACATAGATGTGCCATTGAAAATGTTTTTCTCAAAGGATTATCATCTTATTCACAAAAAAACCTTATTTTTAAATGTAAGTCTGGATTTGGAATATCACCGATTAAATAATTATTTCTAATAAATAGCATGTTATAAAATATAAAAAAACTCTTTAAAACATTTATATAAGAAATACCATCACATGTAAATAGTAAGCATGGAAAAATGCTAGATAATTATCAAATGTTCATTCATTATAGGAAAAATCCTTTGAAATCATGAGACAATTGATTACCAAAAAACATTAACCTGCTGACTTAGTAGTATTTCCCTGCTCTTAAAGGAGTTTTATTTTAAGCAGGTAAGAATAGCAAGCAATGAATAAATGAAACTTATAGTGAGTCAAATCTTCATAAGACACAGAGGAAGACATGAAGTCAGAAAGGATTATTACAAAGTGTTTCAGTAAGCATCAAGGAAATGGAAATTTATAATTTCAAATGCAGTGCTCATTGAGAAAGTGAAGTCTCCTTAACAGCCTAAAAGAAGTAAGAGAATCCATAAGGATTGGTTTGGACATGATGTTGCAGGCATTCCAATGAGCAAATAAAAAGGGCAGAAGCTGGACTATATGTTCAGCAAACATGAAGGCCGGTGTGTGGAGAGCAGTATTTGCAAGAGAGTAAATAGGAATTTAGATAGATAATGCTGACCATGTAAGATGAGTTGAATACAGTGCTGTAAGTATTTTGGGCTTAACTTTTACACAAGATATAAAGGTATCTCATGCTTCCTGTAGAGAGAGGAAAT
Source organism: Hydrochoerus hydrochaeris (assembly GCA_004027455.1). Taxonomy (NCBI): domain Eukaryota; kingdom Metazoa; phylum Chordata; class Mammalia; order Rodentia; family Hydrochaeridae; genus Hydrochoerus; species Hydrochoerus hydrochaeris. The sequence goes on along the minus strand of PVLA01005223.1, from coordinate 54,091 downwards.
AATTGTACTTCATTTGTTTCAAACCTTGTACTGTGGAGGGCAATACACCTACACAAGACTGTTTAAAGCACATAAAAAGGAAAATAAATACTAGAGATATAAGTGCTATAATGTAGAACAAATATTTACATAAGCACCACAGAATTTTGTCATCTTTTCCACACACTGGTTGCCTTTTGAATCAAATCTTATTCCTGCTCTTAAAATACATTTCATTTCAACATTTATGGTAATATTTTCATTGGCTTCATAGTTATACCAAACAATAGTATATCTCTAAACTTTATCATTAATTTTCCTTATTTTGAGATTTATATAAATGAGACTAAGCACTCTATGTAGGATATTGTAACAATTTCTTTAGCTAAATATCTTTATGAGATGACTTTTCCCTGCACCATGTAGTAGCTTAAAGATGTAATCTGTTCATTTTCATTGCTCCCCATAAATTACATTTCATATTTGATGTCCTGCTTTTGCTAGCTATTTTAATGTTTTCAATTTGGGGCCATTATGAGCAATGTTGTTATCAATATACATGTACATGGGTTTTGGGTTGCATAGCACATTTTTTTTTCCTTGATTAATGGCTAGAGGTTGATTTGTGGGCCCATAAGACCTACATCATTTTAACTTCATTAGGTATGGACAAACAGGTTTGAGCCTTTTATCAGCTTTTAAACATTTTATGTTTTGAAGGGAATAAAACCAAGCAAAATAAAAACAGAATAAATCCAGTCAAAAGAAACCAGTGTGACACAGGACTTCAAAACAATAGGAAATCAACAATGGTTACCATGTCTCTTTTTGTCTTCAAAATAGCTACAGATACCTTCAGACACAGTAAAAATTGAACAAATCAGAACAGAATAGAACCAGTAGAAACAAGACAATGAATTCAATAAAGGACTTCAAGATAAGATAATAGTAAATCTCAGATGGCTACCATAACACATCTTGTTATCTTTGAAATAGCTGCCCATACCATCAGATATAACAAAATCAAACAAGATGAAACAGAATAAAACCCAACCCAATGAAAACTATACAGGACTTCAATAGAAGATAATATGGAATCAACAATGGCTACCACCTTCAGAAGGAGATGCCCATAGATGCTACATTGCTTATTGTTATCCTCTGAATAGATGATCAGACTTTTGGCATTAAACCTGCAAAGTCAGTGAAACACTAAGCACTACAAGCATTAAATTATATTTTACCTCAATAGCTATCATAGCAGCCTGTGTTTCTCCAATCAGCCAGTCTTTTAAGGGTGTGTGTGTGGGGGTGGGTGGGTGGCACTTCTTTCCCAGCTTACACTGGAAGGGGCTGCCATCTGGCTCTTCCCCCAGTATCCCATGCATGGCACTGATCTGCATGATGCCAGTTTGCAGAGCAGACTTGCTTCTTGTTGACTTCTTGTTCTCCCCCCCCATCTCTGAATGATGCTTGACAATCTGGTTTTAAAAGTGATTTTTAATCACATTCTCACCAACATTACATAAGAGACACTATCACTCCAAATCCTGGAAAACACGGAGTATTTCTGTCTTTTCCCCATCTCCCATCACTACTTTCTTTTCTTACTCCCTTCTTTCTTGTTGCCTTCTTTTTTCTTCATCTAATCTTTTTTCTTTTTGGGGGGGCTATTTTTTCTTCACTTCTTTCTGCATCTTTTTCTTTCTTCTGCCGTTTTCAAAAGGAGATTTTGGTTTAATTTGCTTTTTCTTGATTATGATGAGGTGAACTGCCATGCCATCTATTTTGCATTTTGAATTTGTTCTTTCAAAAAACTGAGTTTTTACCACATTCACTTTTGGGTAGCCTGATTTTTCTGAGATACAGAAGTTTTGTGCATGTTACATAATGCTGTGTGCAATATATATGTTGCAAATATATTCTTCCACTCTAAACCTTGCCTTTGAATGCTTTTAATGCTGTCCTTGTGTTAAATACATCACAAACACATTTTCCTTTATTACTGTATTAGAAGTTTAAATTATATTTTACTAAATTGGTACACATTTACTCTTCTGCTGTATACTTCAATGACTCTTTTGTTCTCAATGTCATTCAACATTATCTAGTACTCAAATGAAGTTTTATATAAGTGCTGAGGAGAGATCCAAGATGGCCTATTGAGATGTAGCATGACAGAGAGCCTCTCTGAGAAAAACAGTTCAAATGCTGGAATCTGACACCAGCATGGAAAGGACTGGATGAAAGGAAAGGAATTCTCATGACCCAGTAAGAAACTGAGGAAAAAGAGAAAAAAAAGTGAAAAGAAGAAGAAGAAGAAGAAGAAGAAGAAGAAGAAGAAGAAGAAGAAGAAGAAGAAAAAAATAAGAAGTATGGACAGAGGGCTGGAGCTGGGCATGCTCTGGTAGCTGTGTTGGGTGCCTCTTGGAGTCCAGCGATTGAGCTGGGGTCGAGGCCCTGCTTAGAGTGGGTGGTTGCCAAGCTACAGACCCTTGGCAGGAGAAGGAGCTGCAACAGGGTGCAGAGATGGCAAGTGGAGCTGCAAGGACTTTGGTGAGTGCTGGGAATTAGATTCCCCAGAGCAAGATCACTGGCAGGATGACATATTGGATTTGGGCAAGTCAGGCCTGAATCAATGGCTGAGGCGGCTTCAGTTGGCAGCTCCTGGCCCAAAGTGGATTGGTGGGATCCGATTGGGACCCAATAGCCAGGGACAAGCCTGTCCCGAACCTATGACATCCACAGGGCACAGTCTAATGTGCCAAAGTCAGTCACTGGGGGAGGGGGAGGGGTCAGCCCACACCACTGCCCCTGAGTGCATGTCACAGATCAACTGCAGACAGAGGAGGGCAGCACTGCCTTAGCCAGTAAACTGCAGAGGAAATTAAGGCAATTTGTAGAGGTCTGGACACCTCCACCATTCACCTGTCTGAGGGAAACCAGAAGCATGACAAGGCAGAGAAACAGCAAACCACTGAACCAGGGAAAATAAGCCCAGGAGGGGTGAGTACAGAGGAGACTGAGGGTGGTGGACATGCAGTATCAGACATGGCCTCATCGGAAATAAAGAAATACTTCTGTGACCTCATTGATGAATTTAAATTTGAAATTCTAACTCAGGTGAAGCAAGATATAAGAAGATTAATAAAAGAAACACTGGGTACTTCTCAAGAAGACACAAATGGAAGAATGGAGGAACCCAGAGAAAGGAAAGAAGCCTCTGATGAAGAATATGAACAAAATCTAGAATACATGAAACAGAACCAAAGAGAATATCAGGAAATTAAAAACTCCATTGAAAGCTGACAAAACTTCTTAAAAGAAACTAAAGACATGGTTTTATAGGAATTTGTTTTGTTTTGTCTTGCTATATTTTGTTTTTCCCTCTAATACAGAAAGGATAGAAATACATGTAGAGACTCATGCATGTGTAGCTGTTTATAGTCTCACTGTTTGAATATCTACTTTGTATGCTTTAATTTTGTAACTTGAACAACTATTTCTAAGAGGACAATATACAATTTATCAGCTAGAGATTCTTACTGTTTAATCTTATTTTAAAGTTCTGTATTATCTCTACCCTTTACATGTTTTTCTTTCTTTAAATAAATAAATAAACTAAAGACAGACTTTTAAAACTTGAAGACAGATTTGCAATGTATAATTGTGAAAGGAAGGATGTCTTAAAAATAACAAGGAACTGGGAAGTAATGTTACAAAGGCTAGAAGATGATAAGAGGATTTATAACTTAAGAATAAAAAACACGAACGAAGAAGCAGGGACAAATACAAATGAAATTATTTCACAGAAATAATTAAGGAAAACTTCCCAAGCAAAGGAAATGGATGTGATGTTCAGATATATGAGGCATACAGAACTCCAGCCAGCTATAACCAAAACAGATCTGCACCCAGACATATAATATAATCAGGATCTCAGAAATCCAATCACAAGAACAGAATATTAAAAGCAGTAAGAGAAAACAAACAGATTACCTATAAATGAAAACTCATCAAAATCACAGTGGACTTCTCAATGCAAGCTATCAAATCAAGAAGAGCTTGGAGCGAAATATTTCAAGCCCTGAAAGAAAATAACCTCCAACCCAAATTGATTTACCATGAAAAACTGTCTCTGAAAATTAATTGAGAGACAAGATATTTCCACAACAAAGAGGAACTGTTGAGTTTGTGACCACTAATCCAACCCTGTAAAGAATATTAAAGGACATTCAAGAGAGAAAAAATCACCAGGATTCCAGGAACAATGGTAGAAAGGCCTCAATGAAAGGGGCAGACAGTGCAATGAAGGAGAAAGTAAACAACAATGACAGAAAAATAGCATAGCAGAGATGAGGCAGAGAAGATATGCTATATCACTGTTTTGTCTTCACTGATTTTATTCGAATCTGGCATGCTTGAGGGTATCAAGTCTGGGAGTAGGAGCAACTACACTGGGGGTGGCAGGATTTAATAGGATACCCATTTTGGTTTGATTATTAACTGCCTTTGAAGTCCTATAATGTCTCCAATGTTCAGTTTTTATTAATAGTGCTATGTACCACTAAGTTTAATTATACTATGCCTGAGGATATAGACAATTCTATTGACAATATCAGGAGACATCATGGTGACAACTGTAGATCACCTAGTATTGTGGTTTTATATGTCCTTCTCATTTCTTGTTTCTCTAGGAATTTGTATTGTTGACTTGATTTGTTTTTCCCTCTAATACAGAAAGGCTAGGTATGCATGTAGAGACTTACACATGTGTAGAACTTCTAAACAGTTTATGAGAATTGATTACAGTTATTGTAAAAAAAGAGAGAGGAAAGGAAAGTATTCTAAAGGATATAACTGCATGTATGTTTGAGTGTGTAGGTTTGATGACCATAATACTAAGTTTTTTGTTGGATTGATGAACAGAGCTGATTGCAGTCTCACTGTTTAAATGTCTACTTTGTATGCTTTATTTTGTAACTTGAACAACTACTTCTAGGAGGAAAATATGTAATTGTCAACTAGTGGTTTTTGTTTTTATTTATTTTTTTTGAAATTTTGAATTATTTCTATCCTCTTTCTGTTTCTGTTTCATTTTTTGTCTCTAAACAAAAGAAAATTAAAAAAAAAAGAAGCTCCACTTAGGCGTCTATTTTTATTCTTTTTTATTTTTGTTTCCTTAACTATGTATTTTCCTGTAATACCACAGCATCTATATTAGTTGTATATTGCTTCCTTTGTAGATTTCCATAACCTTAGTGGTTTAAAATAACACAAATTTATTATCTTACAGTTCTATGGCTAACAATGCTCAAAGGGATGTCACTGGGCTAAAAGCAAAGTGTTTATGAAGCTATTTGCTTTCTGAACCTTTAAAGGATGGTGGGTTTCCATATTTGTATGGTTAGCACAGTTCAGTTTCTTATAGTTGTACAGCTTAGGTTTGCCCTTAGTTCCTGATACTGACTACATTCCTTGTCTCCATCTTCAAATCAGCAATACTGAACTGAGCCTCTTTCACTATTTAAATTTCCTCTGACCCTTGGTTACAACACCACATCTCTCTCACAAGTTTTGCATTCTTCTACTTCTATGTGTTTGGGATCAGCTCTGGCCTGCCAAGCTCTTCTGGGGCAATATTTCTATTTTTAAGGTTTTAAAACCATAATCACATCAATATGATTCATTTTACCATATAAAGTAATATTTTCACAGTTCCTGAAATTATGGTTTGGAGACACCAAGAACCATGTCTCTTGCTCTACAGTGTCAAACCATAATACAGAGAGAATCTGGTAGAGTCAGTACTTTCACTTTTTCTTCTTAGAGGCAGCTTTCCTGTTATTAATTTTTAAAATAGGAAGGAAAAATATTAAGATATACTATATACATGTACCTATTTCCCATGATGAATGTAATTATTATGCACTGGAAGCATGTACTATTAAATTTAAAAAATATAAGAAAACTAAAATAAGTTTTTGTAGTGAATCAAAAATAGATGGTTACTTTTATGCGTAATACCCTGTGTCTGCATATGCATTTCAGAAGAATTTGTATTTTTTTACTCTTCAGACTTAGACATGTTTTCTCCTCAATGATTTGATTTTTATAGGCTTTAAAATATTTTAATTTTTTCAAACAAACTTTTCTGGTTACTTACAAGTAAAGGATCATGGCTTTTTAGAGTTACTCATGAGGATTTAATATATTTTTTATTCTATATGAAGTGTGACTTCTATTTATTTTTTTAAAATTTTAGTTTTAATCCTAACTTCACAGTGGAAATCTGTGAATTGTTTTTAAAGATGTCTCTGCCTGCACTGAAGAAAATCTGCATTCCACTTCTACTTACACAGAGCCGTTTGCATATAACTCTGTGTGCCTTCCTGTTATTTCAGCACTAAGTCAGCACCCTAATGCCATGGTCATGCATGAATCTTTAACCATGCCTGTCTTTGGATTTTCTGAAATGAAAGATGCTCAACCTTCAGGGTGACTTCAAGGGTAGGTTTATGCATTAAGAAAATATCATTTAAGGAATGTAATTTAACAATTAAATTGGAAGCATGGATATTAATACAAAACATGTTATATCAGTACCTCTGTAACTCTCCAGGGTAGGTAATATAATTGTGTTATTCACTTAAAGTTTTAAGTGAACAGTACCATCTCTAATCATTATACACAGGGTCCTGTCTATAATAATCGATTTGTATTTTAAAATAATGGCTCTTCAGACACTTTCAAAGCTTCCATGGTAAATACAATAAAATCTGACTTCTTAAAATTGTCATTTAGGTTTCTAAAAATATATGACTTTAATTAATTCTCTATTTTCTTGCACCAGCTTTCTCATGGCAATGATAATAGATACTTCTGCAGTCCTGCAATAATCTGTGTAATTTTATATTTAGATAGTCTTAGTTTGCTCAGGCTGTTATACCAAAGGACTTTAAAAGGCTTGATTGTTTACTTATTTATTTAATTTTTAGTTTTTTTGTGACAGGATCTTGCTATGTAGTCCAGGGTGGCCTTGAACTCACTATGTATTTCAGGCTGCTCTCAAACTCCCAGCGACTGACCTGCCTTGGCCACCTGAGTACTGGGAGTATAGGCGTGCTCCACCATGCCCGACTTTTTAAATGATTCCTTTATAAGCAATGAAAATGTACTGCTCGGTGTCCTGGAGGCGGGGCTGTCCATAGTCAAGTCAGAAGCATTTTCCAAATCTGTGCCTTGTTCTTTGGCTCCTAAAATGGTGCCTTCTCCGTGTCCTTAGAGACAGAAGGGGCCAGAGTGCCCTTTTCAGCCTGTTCTGTGACAGCACTAGTCTCATTCATGACTGTGGAGCCATCCTACTAAGTCATTTTCCTATGAACCACCTCTTCCTACCCTGTCAGATATTACGCTCCACACTGGAATGTCAAGAGGGCGGCAGCATCGTTCAGAAACTAGCACAAGACGTGCTACCTGTGTCCTCCGGGATTCTTCACTGCACTTCACAAAACCACAGGTTCATCAATTCTTTGTCCAATGCAGTCTCCTTTTTGAAGCCTTTATATATGTCTCAATCAAGGAGTAAACAGCACCCACTTGATCTTCTATAAACAGAATTTTGCTTTAGTTTGTAAAAGAACACTGCCGCCACCACCACCACCACCACCACCCAAAACAGCAAAAACAACAGCAACAGCAACAGCACCAACAACACGAGTAAGCTTCTTCAGAGCCTCAATTGTTTTTCATTCAATATTTTATTCTCTGGAAGCAGATGGAGTACTTTGCATATACTAGGCATGTACTTCTTTTTTAGTGTCATACTTGATTATGAATAAAACATTCATTTATAAACTTGTTTGGTACATTTAACTGAACTCAGGCAAGTGAAACATCTGGTTATTTCAGCAGCAATGTTCATAATTATTACACGTAAGTTAGACACTGATCAGATTCTAAATTATGCTTGATGAAACAAATTGGGTCTCTAGTCTCAGTTCTTTGAACTTGGATTCTGCAGGATTTTAGAGAAGAGATTCAGACTCTGTCAGTTTTGGGACTTCCATGAAACATTTGTTTATCTAAGAACTATGTCCATGGCTTAGCTGAAGCTAATCATTCCTTCAGGCCAAGAATATATTGAGGTAGTTTGAAAGGGTTAGGAAAAGGGGGAAGCACAGGTGCCTTAAATGTAATATTTGAGGAGAAGTTCTAAATGTAAATGTCTCTCACACTTCTAAGTATTCTTCTCCCCTTGTGTTATGTAAATTTAGGACACATCCCAGTGTGCTGTGTAAAATAAAATGTCTCAATGTTGAAGCAAAATCTGTGTTTGGGGATTTATGTATTTTAAATTGTAAGATAGGGAAAGTATTTTTGATTATAGTAGTCATTTTGGGACTAGACGTGAAATCTATTACCATATCTCTTATCTAACTGACTATAGTTATAGAAAATAGAATGGAGTCTTTGTAATTTTCCACTTTATTAGTCATTTATATAATAGTACAATGTAAGTCTTTTAAATGTAACTTCTATATATGTCATTCCTTTTAACTTTCCACTACATAGTTAACAGTATGCTTTACATGAATGTGCTCTGATTCTATTTTGTATTTTTAATTTAAATAATTAAAGAGATAGTTTACCCCTATTAAAATGGATAGTTAATGGTATTTTAAGGTAAAAAAGAATTCTAACCAGTTAAATTCTTGGAAAGCAGAGCATATTTCTGGTCTTTGATATAATTGCATTTAATTCATTAGAGCTAGATAGTATTTTTTTAAGCTATAAATATTTTCAATTTTATGGATATATACATATCCATATGATTAAAATATATATATATATATATATGATATATCAAACCACAATAGGTATTATAACTACATATATCATATATATTCATTTGGGATTCTAGAGTGGGGGAATGCAAGGGAAAATTGATCTACCTTAATTGATCTCATGAAAGGTAAAATAACTGACAGTTTTTCAAGTTTTTAGTGAGTATCTTAGTGAAAATGATGCATGACTACTTTGTCATGTTCTTCTCAAAGTATTAGATATTGAAGACTTAAATCACTTTTATGATAAAAGAAAATCCATCTACTTTTCCTTCATTTTTCATCATTAGTCTCCACTAATTCTATTAAAAGACATGTTAAAATATTGACTCATATTCTTTATGACTTGATGTCTCTTTTTAACAAATAAATTCTTATAAAAGTGTCCTATAATAAAAGAAAGAGTGTAGGAGTAGGCAAAGAATTTTGCAGAGATGGGAAGGGGATGTATTATAAGCAAGAGAAGAAAATGGTTAAGGAAAGAGGAAATAACATGGTTAAGACATATGCTGATGTATTAATACTCAGAGAAGGTTATAATTATTAGTCATTGCAAACATGAAATTATGCCTATAAATGCACACATGCATGTATAGTCATGAAGCACTGATAACTCTTCATTTCATGGCATTCAATATTAATAATAGCTGGGTGTTGTGGCACACACCTGTTGCCCCAGCACTGGGAGGCTGAGGCAGGAGGATCACTGTGGGTCTGAGGCCAGCCTGGGCTACATAGTGAGACTTTGTATCAAAAAACAAACAAATCAACTCCTCTCCCTGGTGAGCAGCTATGAGTGTGGTAGGCTGCAAAGGCCCAGGGTGGGAGCCACAGGAGTCTCCTGAGACCTGCACTATGCTGGTACCTGGGGCACCGGGAAACCAAGCAACCACTCCCCTCCCTGTTTTGTTTAATCTCAACATACATGAAAGTATGGACAGTTATTTAGAAGAGAACAAGAGACACTATGACAGCCATTAGGGAGTTCCCTATTGTCTGATTTTGAAGACCTAAAACACCTTCCTTATTCTGTTCAGATCAGTTTTATATTATGTTGTTTTGTATGAATTCACTGTATGCGAAGATATGGACAACCATTTGTAAGAAATCAAGACACAATATGATAGATAGTGAAGATCTCTGGTTGTCTAGTTTAGAAATTTATATCTGTTACATTGCTTTCTTATGTCATGTTTTGTTCTGTTTAGTTTTACACCCTTTAAAATAAAAAGAAAATAAAACTAAACTGAGAGTTTAAAGTTGCAGTTACTTCTATTAAAGCCAAACTTCCAGTTCTCCCTTTTTTCTCTGCCTCACACTTTAATTGGAGGTTTCTGACTCATTGTCCCAAAGACTATTTGAAATTTAGAATGACCACATGTCACAAAACACCTTTGTTACATTGTATGGAACTTAGACTTGATCAAGTATTATATATTATGTTGAATGGTTCCATTATCCAACTGTTTTCTTTACAAATATTTTAGAAGTCATTGAATATTTCTCATACTTAATGGCTATGCATTATGTAAAGTTTACTCATAGTCACTTCGTTTTGCTATGTACTTAATCTCCCCTCCCTTTCTGCTACAAGTTTAAAGAAACTTCATCGTCTCTTCCTCTGCATGGAATTTATTATTAATACCAATCCTTGAATTAGCATTCAGAACTTTATATGTTTTAGGTCCTATTAACCATCAGTCATTCATGCTACTGTGAAAAATGTCCCACACAGTTATATTTTCATTACATATTCAGTAACTATTTTTTAAGCACTCTTCATATCCTAAATAACCTTCAAATTATTGAGAATTTGAGTTTTATTCCACCCATCTTTAATCCCAGGAATCTTACGCAGGTCCTGATTTATTCTTGATTGTGCATATTAAATTTTCTTATTTGTAAAATATTGTGTCATATTTTGAGTGTGTAAGCATTTTTACAGTTCACTGTAGTTTAGCTGACCAATATTATGTTATATTAACTTAATAAACCAATATAAGCAGTGATATGTGATTCAGAAGTGTTGAATTATCATTTCAGTGTTGCTGCTGCTGGTCCTGGGACTGACTACCACTCATTTTTATTATCTGCAGGGTAGAAAGAAGAATCTCCAAATGCTCCCTGCTACTTTGTTGTGAGGATCACAGCTGATGACATAACGATCCTGCTTGCATCGTAAAGTCCAGTGGAAGAATGTGTGTTAAAGCTAAGTAGAAATACTGAAATATATTATTTTCTCAGTAAATACATTCATATAAAAGACAATCATTTTATTTCAAAAGATTATTGCTTAGATTTTTTTTTTTGAGAAAAAGACTCGGCTTTATGACAGGATACGTCTTCGTGTGAAAGACTGTGTGTGTGTGTGTTTGTGAATGTGTGCATGTGTGTACCCTGTTGTTGCGCTCATTACTATGATAGGATGTGGTTATTAATTTCTCTTTTACTGTTCAAAAGAGTCAATGGAATTACATTGCTTTGTTTTGATTTCTAAGCAATAAAAAAATCCAAGCATTTTCTTTCTCTTATATGTCTTCTATGTAAAATCTATACTGTATTATATATTAAAATTAATAGTATACATTCAAATAATATGGAGTGAATATTTCAGAATCTTAGTACTGAAACATTAGAAAGAATTTCAAATGGCAATGAAAGCAGGCCAGAAAGACCTACAATATTTTTCTCAAATTAGGTTGGTAAACCTTTAAGTTTCAAAGATTGAAAAAGTTCTTGCTGCTGAGATACTCATTTTTTTTCCAGTTTTATTGTAAAGAAGGAGACAGAGGGGGAAGTTACTTGAGACACTGATGGATGTTTTAATCCAGGTAGCAGGTTTTGGAGTCTGGAATATATCTCACCAATTATAAACAGTAGCTTTGCTTTCACCCTCAGCTAATTGCTTCAGTGTGAAGAGAGAACCAACAGGTGATGTCAGTGTCTCTGCCAGACACCGACGCGGCCTGGGATGTGTCCTCTGTGGGAAAGTGACAGCGCTAACACCTCAGACAGGAATGATGAACTGCCCTGAGGTAGAAACAATAGTATTTACCAGAATTTTAAATTTTCCTGACTTCTTTTGGGGGCAGGTGAAGAAAACATTAAGTTATAAGAAAGATCCCACCTATTTTGCCCCACACTTTTGTTTATAACTTACCACTCTTAAAGCTCATGCCCTTAAATTCATTTCATTTGTTATTGTAAAAAGAATAATTAATCATTGCAAATATCATACCAGGACTACTCAATCTTTTTCCTTACTAACTTAAAAAAATCTTTAATACGTATTTATGAGTTTTATTTTAATTCATTATAATTTCAATTAGTAATATTATTTTCATTTTAGTAACAATTTTCTAAGACAATAATGGCATTTTAAAATTAATATGAAATAGGTTGATTCTCTTTCCTTTGCTCCTCTTTTATTTTTTCCTTTCTTGAGCCTCACTTTATAATTTAAGCAAAAAAATTCATAAAACTAAAAGTTTTTTAGTGAAAGATTTTTGAAATTAAACTTATATTTTAAAATTTCATCAGTGGTCCATCCAAAAGTTGTCCTTTGAAAAGAAATTTTTACTGATGTTTGTGGTTTTTTGCAGTTCTCAACTGCTGGCCAGCAGCAGCAAGGATGAGCCTTTGCTACTAATCTTAGTGTGTGCTGTAGACGGTATTGTAGCTAATTCTCCCTCTGTGCTACAGATGAGCATACTGAGGTCCTGACAAATTGACCAAGTTTGCCTCAGTGAGATAGCCTGCTGCCTGATGAAAGAGGATATTTCATTACTTTTGTTTTATTATTTTATTTTATTTTTTGTCTTTTTGAGACAGGGTCTCGCTACACAGTTCACGCTGGCCTTGAGCTCACTTTGTAGACCAGGCTGGTCTCAAACTCACAACGATGCTGCTGCCTCAGCCTGCCAGGTGCTGGGATTACAGGCATGAGCCACCACACCCGGCTCTATTACATTCTTACTGACTCTAAAACCACTTCTCTATCTAACCCTAAACAGCACCTCTCCAGTTTTGTATTCTTTTAAACGTGTTCTCTATATTGCTACTCTATTTCCTTTTGTGAGATTTTCAAAGCACTTTCCTTTGTTTTATTTTTCTTCTAAGTTACTTACATTGCAGAGCACTAGCCCAGATAAAACAACCAGAAAAGAGAAAGAGATCCAGAGTCTCAGATTGAATTCTAAACATGACTCAAGAATTTCCACATGTGTAGCCATCAGAGGAATAAAGTTTCTGCAAATCTTTGTTTTCATTAATAAGCTGGAGGTGATAATAAACTTGATCTTATGTGACATGATGAACTGTAATAGAATATTGAGCAGCATAGACCAAACTCTAGTATGTTATCATAGGACAGGAGTCAGGGCTTGACTTACTCCAGTCCTCTGTTAATGGCATAAATCTATTATTTATACAATGGATTTTTTAATTTAAACAATGTAATCTTTTACAAAATATTCAAGTTACTGAGATTTTTTCCACTGATGATAATTTTATGCAGAGTTTTCTGGAACACTGGCATTACCTTTTGCTTCTATCCCACACTTAAAATCTTGCCAGACTTATCTTAAAATTAATTTCTTTTAAGTACCCTTCAAACACTATATTAGGGCATTTTAAAATCACAACTACACTTACCAATGGGAAAAACATTACAACAATCTATCACCAGACTATAATGATTAATAACCATCATGTGAATCAAGAATTTAGGCCAGGATCTGACACATAGCAAATATTATCAACGATTATTTCTCTCACCATTACCATCAACATAAATTACTCAACAGTTGAGTGCCTAATATAGAAGAAGATTAAAGAGGGATTCCTCTTGTAGAGATTACATTCTAGCAGGTGAATACAGAAAGTAAAATAGTATAGATTGTTGCTAGAAATCATGAAATGTTTATAACAATGACGAATACAATAAAGAACGAGAAGACCCTCTGTTTAGAGGCTGTCTGATGAGGTGGAATTTGGCCTGACAGGTGTTGGGAGAGTGACTTGCAAATAAACACAGGAAGAGTTTGAGAATAAAGAAACAGCAAATGGAAAAACCTCAAGTACCCTTTGTAGTCATGCGTAGCCACACACATCACTTCCTGCTCTTTTTCTCATTTCATCTGCACACACTTGACTTCTGCCCTGAGCTAAACCTCAGGAAACCCCAGTAAGCTGAAGAGGATGCGAGAAGAACGCAAGGCCAAGTTCCCCAGGCTCTTCTTACTGTACTGGTTTTCTGTTTGTGTCGTTGTGCTTTTTTCTTGCCTCATTACAAACGCACACTGTCTAATGCCACCAGCTGGCTTTCTATGGTGTAACTTTGCAAGAATTCCTTGCTTAAAAGCTTCCAGGGAGCTGGACATGGTGGTACATGTCTCTATTCCCACCACTATGGGATGCTGAATCTCAAACTAGATCCAGCCTGGGCGAGTTTGTGAGTTGGCAAGATCCTTGATCCCAACAGGGCTTGAGACCCGGAGATACAGCTCAGTTTGAAGAACTTCTCATGAGTTGTAGGACACAACATAAAAGCTGACGCGCCTGTTACATGCTCTCTGAGTATTTCCCAGACAGATCTCTGGTCATGCAATGCTTTGCATTTTATACCGTCAAAGTTCTAAATTGTACTTCCCTACCAGAAACGATGTATTTATGTACTAGTATCTATAATCCCTATTTCTAGAATACTTTTCTCACTCTTTCTCAGTGTAGGTAATCTTGACTCACTGAAAGTTGGTCCACGTGTTCCTTCCTTAGGAGCCACTCCTAGCCAATTCAGGCTTGGGCAGTGCGCCTTCCTTCTCCTCTTCCTTCTCCATCTCTACCCCCTTTCACTTCCTTCTCTTTTCCCCCTCTTCCTCTTCCTGCTCTTTTTCTCATTTCATCTGCACACACTTGACTTCTGCCCTGAGCTTGATGATACTTGAAATAGGCAATGAAGCTTATCATCACAGTTGGTCACTACATCCAACATGTGTTAGGCATCTAGCATTTAATGGGTAAAATAAATGAAAATAAATATCAAAAGTCTAACAAAGCTCATTGATATTTTCCATTATAAAAGAATATTTATGTACATTACCAAATGTTTCAGAATTTTTACTTGGAAATGGGGATAATATGTTTATCTTTTTCACCTAAGACCATTAGACTTTGTACGAGTCACTTCGCTGTTATTGAGATAAAATATCTGACACTACAGCACAGGATGAGTCTTATTTTTATGGTCAGAGAAAGGAGGGGTTGGGGTGAAAATGTATCCTTCCAACTCAAGTCTCTCGATCAACTCTCAATGCAAGGTTGGGGGGTATTTTAGATCTAATTCATAACAAAGCTGTTCTTCAGAACTGAAACTGAGAACTTGCCATTCTTAGAAACTTCAACACCCATGCAGCTTAATACAGCTTTATGGAGACTTGTCACACCTTTACCAGTATTTATATGGATGTTCTTCTTCAGGCAGGCACATTCAGAAAAAAGGAGAGAAGTCACTTTTCTTTTGTTGAAACTATCATTGAATTTAGTATTCGGGTCTTTTATTCTGTGAGGTCAGTCACCAAAGCCTCAATCCAGAGGCTACCTAATGCTTCAAGGAACCAAGTGGCTACTGCTCATGCTGAAAAACAAAGCTTCATTCTGATCAAAGAAATATTTTGATAACCTTGACAAGGAGAATTCAATTTTATTGTTGAGACAAAAGAACCCATTCCTATTCAGATGTTTTTGCTTTTCAAAATACTAGTGGTGGGCCTTAGAAATAAAGAGTCAAAAGGCGATAATATAATCAATAGAAATATCCATTTAATAAAAAATTACACCTAGGGGCAGAATTTTTTTAAATTTCATTTTTTGTAGGAGTTTCTGAAATAATTCATTGAGTGAAATACTCATGTCTGAAGTACTTTATAACAACTCAATTTAAAGGCTAGAGCTGAGATTTCAATGCTCTCTCTTAATCTAATGCACTTCCAGAAGTCAATAGACAACCAAGATTTTAATGAAGAAGTATTTATTATAATCATAAATTGTGTATCAGGAAAACAGCTTCAAAATAGTGTTTATTTCTTTGTGTTAGGTTGAATTGTATGCCATAACTCTGACATATGGAGTTATCATATCAAATAAGAGCATAAACCATTTTTACTTCTCTAGTTAACTGGAAAAAGCTTATTTTTTAAAAAAATGTGGCTCAATGCTTATTAAATGGCATTAACAATGCATCATTATCTTTCAGACTTTCATATAGTTTCTAGAATGTCAAGTTCAGGGTTTATTTATTTTATGTGCTTGAATAACTAGAAAATTGCTCACTGAGCTTATCAATGTGTGGTGATTATTTATAGTACAGAATGTTTTTCTCATTGTATGTGCAAATATTAAAATATTTCCTTCAACAATTAAGAAGTTTTATAAACTTTTGCCTTCACTCTGAAATCTTCTATAAAATTATTTGTAGTTTGTGTTACCTATGATTTAAGCAGGGAGAGAATGAAAATAACTATTTTAAATTGTAAGAGCATATTAACATGATATTAAATAAAACAATTTATAAAAAGTAAATAAAAGAAAAATTAGTGTTGATTCTGAAGTTGGACTGGCAGAAAGATAAGAAATTGATAAATTATCTTAACACACATTAAGATATAGTAGGAATTTTTTTTCTTTTTTTTGCATGAAAACAACAATTTTCTTAATAAGAAAAATTTTAATTTTGACAAATCTTAAGAGAATATGAATGTGACCAAGTCTTGATTCTTCTATTTAGCAATATAGTGCAAAGGAGAGAACGTATTCCCATACTCATGGAAAGAGGAAGACAGTACACACACTCGTGTAATACACACAATAGTCCCATTTCAAGGAAATGAAAATGAAAGGCTACATTTCAGATACAATAGACAGAAGAAAAATCTGGAGAGGCAGTTAAAGTGCTAAGAGAGATGCAAAAGATAATGCAATGATAGGAACCCTGTCATAGGAAAATGTAGGAAATGTCTAGAGAAAGACAGTCTCTAAGAATGTGGGAGGCCGACAGTTCATCCTAGGAAAGATCATGTGAAAGGCTGATTCAGCTATGAAAAGAGAAGGCTATGATTGCGGTGGTAAGTCGCCTACATCTAAGTGTAGCTGAGAGGAAGTGTGTAAAGCTTGTTTAATATGATTTGCTCTTCTACTTCTACTACCGTAAAGTCATATTTTAACGAAGTTCGGAGAGCTCTATATTGTTAGCGTGATATAGAGAGATGGTCTACATACTGGCAGGCATCGACTTCTTGGTTTTTATTGCGCATTCTATAAAAACGTGAGACCTGTTAAAATGTGTTAATTTAGGGTGTTGGCTAAAGCACGATAGCATGTCATCCTGAAAGCTTAGTTTTGAGATACTGGCTCAGGTCACGCCAGGTACACTCTCAAGAAGCTTCCTCGGTGACAGGCAGAGTTCATTACTCTTCTCCCCGCACCCCCTCCCCCACTGCTGAATAAACTTTCAACTGAATTCAGCATATAATTGTAAAACAATGCATCTTATATGAGGCTAGTATTTATAATACATGACAGCTAAATTGTAAATTTTCATTCTATTTTTAGTGATAAAACTGAC
Source organism: Hydrochoerus hydrochaeris (assembly GCA_004027455.1). Classification (NCBI taxonomy): domain Eukaryota; kingdom Metazoa; phylum Chordata; class Mammalia; order Rodentia; family Hydrochaeridae; genus Hydrochoerus; species Hydrochoerus hydrochaeris. The sequence goes on along the minus strand of PVLA01005223.1, from coordinate 36,646 downwards.
TACGAAAAGCTGTACAGTCCATCGTTTTACTAGTTACCTCCTTGTAGACCTTGAAAAAATTACCTGGTATAAAGGTGAATTAAGTATTTTCACTTTAGGAAACTGTAATGTTCTGAATTTATTGATACTCAGTTGAAAGACAAGTGAATTCCAATAATGATTTATTGATGAGATATTAAAAATTGAAAATAAATAAAAAATTCTGTTGTAGGGACATGAAGTGTGACCTTTTCATGCCTGAGAATGTTAAACTTCATAAAATCAACATGTTCTACACTTGTTCTATAGTTCTTTTAAAAGCAAATCTTTGGAATTGTGCTAGATTCAAGCAATTTTATTGTAGGAATAAAATTAGTAAGCTATTTCTAAGATCTTTTATGCAATATACACAAAATTTGAAATATATTGAAAGGAAGATGTTTTCACTTTAAAGAGAAAAAAATAAAATAGCACTAAAACAGAGCTTCAAAACAGGCTAGTAGGACAGTAACAATAATTAATTCAATGCACATTGCTATCTTCAAAAACTCAGAGTGTAAGATACAGACATGAAATGTCCATACAATATGAGCTCAGACCTTTCTTTTCAAGAACTAAGGGAAACTAGCTATAGAGCTATCTTAACTATCTTATATATATATATTTTTTTTCTTTTCCCATCCTTTCTTCCCCCTTCCCCCATCCCAATTTTTCTCCCTTTTGGACAATTTTTTCCCAATTCACAAAATCTATTGTATATTTGGGATCTTTATTGCTCATTCATTTTCTCATACTAGTGAAACAAAACGATGCTTACATATGTGGGTCTGATTAATTTCACTTAAGAATATGTTCTCAAGTTGCATCCATTTACCTATAAAAGCCTCATTTATCCTTCTTTACAACTGAATAATATTCTATTACACAAATATACACACACAAATACTTTTTATCTATTTCCTGGTTGATGGACATTTTTATCCATTCCTTGGTTGATGGGTTCTTTCCAAGATTTAACAATTACAAATTGTGCTTCTGTAAACAGGAGTGTACATAATTTCTGTGATATGATGTTTTTAATTCTTCTGGGAAGACACCCAGAAGAGGAAAAACTAGGTCAAATGGGACCTCTGACTCTAGGTTTTATGGAATCTCCACACTGATTTTCACAGTGGTTCCACAAGTCTACACTCCCATCAACAGAGGAGAAGGGCTCCTTTTCCCCCACAGCTTTGCCAGCATTTGTTATTGGTTGATTTCTTAATGGTAGCTATTCTTTCTGGAGTGAGATGATATCTCAGTGAGGTTTTAATTTTCATCTCTTAAGTAGTCAATGATACGCAACATTTTTTCAGGCATTTATTTTGTTTGTATTTCTTCAACTGAGAAATGTGTATTCATCTCAGATCCCATTTTTGGATTGGGTCTTTGAATTTAAGGTGCCTGATTTTTTTCAATTCTTTATATGTTCTAGATTGAAGTCTTTTATCGAGGGACAACTGGCTATGTATTTTTCCCACTCAATGAGTTTTCTTTCACTCTGTTGATGATTTCTTTTGTTGTTTTAATAAGGTGAAATCTCATTTGTTGATGCTTTGTAGTATTTCCTGTCCAGTCTGGGTTTTTGTTCATGAAGTCTCTGTCTACACCTATGTCTTCAAAATGTCTGCCTATTTTCTCTTCCAGTACATTTTGTGTTCCTGTTTTAATATTTGGATTTTGATTCATTTTTACTTTAGTTCAGTGCATGATGATAAATATGGGTCTAGTTTTAGACTTCAGCATGTGGGAAAGCCAGTTTTTCCAGTACTATTTATTAAACAGACTATCTTTCTTCCAGTGAAGGTTTTTGACTCCTTTGTCAAAGACAAGGTGGTTGATGATGTTTGAAGATGTGTCTACATGTTCTATTCTGTTCCATTGACCCTCAGGTTTTTTTTTTTTCCAGTAGTGTACTGATTTTATCACAGTAACTTCATAGTATAATTTCAGGTCAGGGATTGTGATAATCCCTGACTTGCCTATGTTGCCCAGAATTATTTTTGCTATTCTAGGTTTCTTCCAGTTCCTAAGGAATTTTAAGAATGTTTTCTCTAGTTCTGTGCAGTATGCTAATGGTATTTTTATTGGGGCTACATTAAGTCTGTATAGCAGTTTTGAGTGTAAAGCCATTTTCTCTATGTTGGATTTTCCTATCAATGAGCAAGGGAAATCTTTCCATTTTCTGATATCCTCTTCAATGTCTTTTTTCAAAGCACTGTTTTTCAATGTATAAATCCTTTACTTTCTTTGTTAGATTGATTCCTAAGTATTTCATTTTGTTCTTTAGGGATGCTATTGTGAAGGGTATGGTTTCCCTAATTTCTCTCTCTGTGATTTTATTGCTCATGTACAGAATACTATTGATTTTTGAGCATTGACTTTGTATCCAGCTATACTACTGAATTTGGTTACTAAGTCTACAAGTCCTTTGATGGAGTTTTTGAGTCTTATATGTAAAGTATCATGTCACCTGAAAATTCTGCTAATTTAACTTCTTCCTTTCCTACCCTTGTTACTTTTATTTCTTTCTTTCATCTAATTGCTCTGCCTAAATCTTTCTAGAAAAATGTTGAATAGGAGTGGTAATAGTGGATATACTTTTCTTGTTCCAATTTTAGAGTGAAAGCTTTCAATTTTTGACCATTAAATATGATGTTAATTGTTGCTTTGTCATAGATGGTTTTCATCAGATTGATGTAAAGTTCGTCTATTCCAATTTTCTGTGGGATTTTATCATGAATGGGTGTGGAACTTTGTCAAATCCTTTTTCTGCATCTACTGAAATGATCATGTGATTTCTGCCTTTGGTTCTGTTAATATGATGTATTATATTTATTGATCTGCATATGTTGAACCATCCCTCATTCTTGGGATCAGTCCTATTTGGTCCTGATGTACAATCTTCTTGATTTATTGCACTCTGTCTGCTAGTATCTTATTGACAATCTTTGAGTCTATGCTCATTAAGGGGACTGGCTTGCAGTTTTCTTTTTAGTTGGGTTGTTTTCTGGTTTGGGGATCAGCACATGGCTTACTTCCAAGAAGGATTTTGGAAGTATTTCTTCCCTTTCAATTTCCTTAAAGAGTTTCAGCATTAGAGGCAATAGTTCTTCTCTAAATTTCTTGTGTAATTCAAAAGTGAATCTGTCAGTGTCTGGGCTTTACTTTATTGGTAAATTTTTATTTACATTTTTTCTTTCTTTAGCAGATATTTGGTTATTTAGAATTTTAATATCTTTTTTATTTTGTTTTTGTAATTTGATTATGTCTAGGAATTATCTATTTCTTCTGTGTTTTACATGTTAGTAGCATATACATTCTCATAGTGATGTTCTTCTGGATTTCCATAAGATCCATTGCAATTTCCCCCTTTTCATTCCTAATTGCCTGAATTTGTGTTTTTCCTTTCCTCTTTTTGATATAGTTAGCTAGTGGCTTATCAATTTTATTTATCCTTTTCCAAGAATCAAATTATTGATTCATTAATAGGTATTTTAGTCTCAACACCCTTAATTTCTCTTCTTATAATTTCTTCTCTCATATGAGCTTTGGATTTTATCTGTTCTCTTTTTCTAGAACTTTGAGGTTCAACATTGTTATTTGAGCTCATTCTATTTTCCTCATGTGAGAGTTCTTTGTTATAAATTTCCCTCATAAAACTGCTTTCTTTGCATCCCATATGTTTCAGTAATGCATCAGCATTATCATTTAATTGTACATACCGTTTAATTTCATTTTTAGTTTCTTCTATGACCCGTTGTTTGTTCAGATGGGTATTATTTAATCTCCATGTGTTTATATAGTTTCTGTGACTTCTTTTATCCTTGATTTCCAGTTTTATTGCTCTATGGTCAGATAGTATGCCTGAGATGATTTTAATTCCTCTATACTTACTTAAACATTTTTTGTTAGCTGATATGTGGTCTACTTTGGAGAATGTCACATGTGCAGCTGTGAAGAATTTGTGTTGTGATGTTTTAGGGTGGCACACTCTTTAGACATCTACCAAGTCCACTGGATCACAGGCTTGGTTTAATTCTGATGTTTCTTTGTTGATTTATATCTGGTTGATCTATCTGTGAAAGTCAAGTATTAAGGTCCCCCACTACCATCCTGTTAGCATTTATTTGGATTTTTATGTCTGATAAAATTTGCAGTTTAATGTAGCTTTATGTAGTCCAATCTTTGGTGATACATATATTTATGATTGTTATCTATTAGAGTTTTCCCTTAACAAGCATGCAATGACCTTCTTTGTATCTTTTGATCAGTTTTGGCTTAAAGTTTACATTGCATGCAAGTAGAATAGCTACCCCTGCTTCTTTCTGGGTTCCTGTGGCACGGAGAAAGGTTTTCCATGCCTTGACTATGAAATTTGTTTTTGGATTAAGTGTATTTCTTGAATGTGGTATATTGCTGGATCTTGTTTCTTGATCCATTTGCCAGTTTGATTCTTTTGATTGGTGAGTTGAGATTATTTACATTGATGGTTATAACTGATACCTGTTGGCTTATCTCTTTCATGTTATTATCCTATTGTTGGTTCCTTTTCTTTCTTCTTTAATTTGCTTGCTGCCTGGCAGCTTCTTTCTATTGGTGTTGTGTGTTTGCAGTATTTGTTATCTCTTTCTAGTAAATACTTCAGAGCATTCTGTCTAACTGGTTTGGTGGTCATAAATTTTTTCAGCTGTTCCTTGTCATGGAAGTATCTTCCTACTCCACTGATTTTGAAAGATAATTTTTCAGGGTACATCAATCTGGGTTGAAGATTATTTTATTTTCACGCTTGAAATAACACACTCCAAACTCTCCTTGATTTGAGGGTTTCTGTTATGAAGTCTGCTGAGACTCTGATGGATTTTCCTTTACAGATGATTTGTTTTTTTTCCTCTAGGCACTTTTAATATTCTGTTCATGTGTTAAATGAATCATGTGCTAATTTCTTGAATCTTGATTATTTTGTGCCTTGGTGTAGATTTATTTTGGTCATGAGTATTTAGAGTTCTATATGCTTCATTTGTTTGTATATCAAATTCTTTATCCATGTTTGGAAAGTTTTCTGCCATTATTTCTTTGAAGAGTTTTTTTTAATATCTTTTGCACTGTCTCTCACTGACTTTCTCACTGACTCCAGTCAACACTGCTGTTCTTTTTTGCTACATCTTATACCGGTTGGATTCGCTTTTCATGATCTCCTGCTATTTTAAAGATATGTTTGTTTTCATGGTCACTAACCACACCCTTCTATTCTAGATCTGATATTCCATTTTCACCATTCAATCTATTGCACGTACTTTTGATGGAGTTTTAAATTTCCTAGACTTTTGTTTGTATCTGTTTCATTGATTTTATTTCTTTCCTATGTTGGACTTTCATGGTTCCCATTGTTTTTCTGGATTCCTCTGGTTTTTTTAATCTGTGTCTAATTTAATGCCATTAATTTTGAGAATCATTTCTTTTTGTGCCTTAGAGAATATTTTTTTAGGGACTCTTCCATTTGTTTTTTCACTTCTGTTACCATCGTTTCTGAAAATTTCAGAAGCTGGCTTCTGATCTGCTCTATCTTACTGTGCTCTGTACTTGTCATGGGTTGTCTGAGAGTCTGACATTCCATTTTGCTTCTGTATCTTGTCTTTTTGATTTTTTACTTTTTGTATTGTTTTGCTTTCTGTGTTGATGCATATAGGTTTCTTATGGTAGATAGCTTTATCCCTAGTATTAAGTCTTCCTTAGGAAAAGGCTGTTCCAAATGTAGGTGGTTCTTGGTTTTTGTGTCTATCCAAAGAACATATCCCACTGTGTTGAACATGAGTAATTTTTACCTACTTGACTCAGCACCCAACCCTTAAGTATTGGATTATGGTGATGGTAATGATCCTGTACAATCACAGCATTGTCATATGGGAGAAAAAAAACTGATTATAGAAAGTATTGTGTCATGACTAACAGAGTACAGTTAACAATAGCAATAGTCTCAAGTGCAGCCTGGCTACTGACAACCTGCTATAATTATTAGCCTGATATTTTTAACCACAGAAGCAAATTCTACAGCTGTGTAACAGAATCTAGCATATACCAGGGGGACTAATGGAACATCCTTCTGTGTGGGTCTGGGTTGGTCACAGAAGCATGCCTTTGGATATTATTTATGGCTCCTCTGCTACCACCATGGCCACCATGAGCTAAGCTAAGCATAGTCTTCTTGCCTGAGACACAGCCGTCCCTGGACTGAAAACTTCTGAAACTATGAGTCAAATTAAATCTCTCTTCCTTTAAAATATGAGTGATTGCTACCATATCACGGTAATTAAAAGCTGACTGATACAACCATTAAGCATGCTTTCAACTGAATAATGACATAGATCATGTGTACTAACTTTTCCATGTTTCTATCTTCTATTCTAGAACTACTTTTCTTCTATCAGCAAAGTGCTCCACTTTTGAGCCACTAGCCTTCAATAAAATGTTAGTTTTTGACAATTACTGGTGTCCTTGAATTTGAGTTTGAGTAAAATTGTCAAATTCTTAAACATCCACACCCATAAAACTCCCATTTATAGGAAATTTGGCAGCAAATTCAGTCACAGAACATTTTATTTTCTGACTTCTCTTTATTTGAACTATACCATGAAGATTGTTGTAAAAAATAGTGGCTGCAACTCAAGCAATGACTAACTGGGCACAAGCTGTTGATCTACCCTTGGACTCTACAGTTACTCATACAGGAGAGTTTTTGAGAATAATTTCTGTCACTGTAAATATCTTTCTTAATATCAAAAGTCACTTTGCCAACCATTATACCTCTTGGGCACAATGATTGGCAGAGAGTGTTTCTGACTTTCCACTGACAAATTATTTCAGTTATAAGATAGGGAAGATCAGAAGCTGCTCTGTGTCTCCTAGACAAATGCTCCGGTAGAGACATATTTTGTACTCTGCTTTTATGATTTAATTCTTTGTACATATTTAACAAGTGATAATGGCATTTAAGAAATCATTATGCAGAATCATGAGATATATTTTCTTGGCATATATTCAAGTCATCATTATTAAGAGTCTTTTAAAGTGCAGTAAGTACTTCTAAATCTTGTTATATTTAAAATAAATTGAAACTTTATTTAATAGCAGATATTAATTCAGAATATGAGTAATTCAAATAGGAACCACATGTGGATAGTGAAAATTTACTTTAAATTACTGATAATTGTATTACAATATCCCTAACTATAACTCTTCCTTTTCGGGTTAGTTGACATAAATTTTTATAATACTGATATATAATGTGTTCCTTTAAAATGTATTTACTTCTTACCTAATGACTCTAGCAATTAAGTTATGTAGCCTCAAGCTCCAGCTATAGGATTGGTTATGGGCAATGCTTGGTCATCATCTTATTTTTCAAGCTACAATGCTAGTATAGGTGTTTTGACTAATTCTGTCAACTTAAATTATTCCATGGTTATTTAAGCAGGTGAGAGAAAGAATGAGAACAGGAAGACAGCTGATACTATGATTTGAACACTGTGTCTGACTTTACTTGAAAATTGAATTTTTCAGTTAAATTAACCAATATATTCATCTTTTCTCCCTACTGACATTCATCAATCTGACAATGTCTTTATATTGCTTCCTCTTATATGACAAAAGTTGTTTTTGTTTTTTCTAAAGCTATATTAAAATCAGTTTAATTAATTTAAATATATAATATATATTTAAATTTATATTTTTTTCAGGTTTAAAATGTCTGAAAGTCTTTTTCATTCTCTGGTCTTTTCTTTTTTTCTGAGACAGGGTCTCCCTATGTAATTCAGGCTGTCCTTGACCTCACTCTGGAGCCCGGGCTGGTCTTGAACTTGTCAGTCCTTCCACTTCAGCCTCCCACATGCTGGGATTACTGGCACCACGTCTGGCTAAAAGTCTTTTTCATATCCCTTCATTTGGTAGGTAGAATGGTAACCCTGTGAATCCAGGCTTCGAGCCTTTGAGCATAGTAAGATGGAAGCCTAGCATTTAAGAGATTTGGGGTCTCCATTTCCCTTTGTTATAGCCCTGATCCTTCGTTTAAGAAGTCTGACCACACTGTGTACAGACAGTGTGGAAATCAAAGCAAACCCCACTGAGACGTCGTGACAGAGAAGAGGTTACAAGGTCCACCAGCTCCTTCTGTCCCAGTGCAGACGCTCCAATTATCTCATTAGGTAGCCTAGAAATGCTGTCACTGAAGTAACCCCCCAGAGCCTTCCTACAGTCCCAAACTGGAGAATAAGGAAATAAAGAACAACATATTATTGTAAACTATTTCATTTTGAATAATTTTGAAAAACAAAAGATTTGATGAATGAGTTGTAAGTGAAATATTTCTCTCCTTATTTTCTTGCCTTTTCTTTCCTTCAGAGATTGTCTACAATGAAGAGCACCAAGCACTGTTGATAATAACTCACTTACCAGCTTTTATCTGCCTTTGTTACAGTTCTTAAATTCTATTACCAAGAAAGAAGATCCAGTGTTGCATGCACTGCTTTTACTACCCTCAATATTCTTACAGTGGTGGCAGCAAATGCCTAGTTTCTGTATATTTTTTTTCTTTTTTCTCCACTTTACTTATTTTACACATCACTTAGACACAGTGCCTGACACCTGCATGTTAGATGAGAGGAGGTTTGTTTTGGTTCAAGGTTCAGATGTTTCAGTCCACATATAGCAGGCTCAAACACAAACAATGAGCAAAAGCATCTAAGCAGAGTAAAGTGGGTCACATCATGGTGACCAGAAAGCAAAGGATCACACAGAGGTGACAAGAAGGGTGGTACCTCCTTCCAGGTCACATCTCCAGGGACCTGGCTCTTCTGACTAGTCCCTGACTTCTAACAAGACAGATATATTGTCCCAATACATCATTCACCTTCCAAATGTCCTGTCTCCAAGTGCAGGAGTCTCTTGGGGGACATTTTTGGGCTAAAACACAACACTCTCCATACATTTGCAAAAGAATATTGTACTTGTGAACATTTTTGCAATGTAGGATAATAATTTCTTTTCCTAGAAACTTTATCACTGGGCTTGGTGGCTCATGCCTGTAATCCCAGCACTCAGGAGGCTGAGACAGGAGGATTGTTGCGAGTTTGAGACCAGCCTGGGCTACAAAGTTAGCTCAAGGCCAGTATGAACTACATGGCGAGACCCTGTCTCAAAAAGACAAAAAAAAAAAAAAAAAGAAAGAAAAAGAAACTTTATCACAGAAACGACTTAAACATTTTCATAGTTTTCATGGTTTTGCTTAAATCTTCCATTAACTTTTCACCATTTTAGTCATTATTACTTTATTAATTTAAGATGGTTTCTGTTGGTAGTCATGAAAGAATAAGCCTAAATATTAACTAAAGTTGAGAAATATGAGTGAGTGAAAACCTCACTTGGGGATTTGAAAATTGAGTTATTATTCAATTGTAGAGTAGAATCCATTGATTTAACTGGTGTTGCTTAACAACCAGTAACCTGGAAGATAAAAACAACCCACCTCCTGAATTCTATTTCTCTCTCTATGTACTAAAAAGGTAGAATGAAAATTGCAAAACATCCTAACAAAAAAAATCAAAAAACTTTATTTTTTAATTAATATTAAGTGCATAAATATTTGAATTTTCTTCTGAAAATTTCATAACAAATACAATTTTTAAAAGCATAAAACAATTTTTAGCTTCAGTACCTTAATTCTTTTTTTTTTTTTTGGTACTGGGGATCGAACTCACAACCTTGCACTCGCCAGGCACGTGCTTATGCTGCTGAGCTAAATCCCCAGCCCTGTACCTTAATTCTTAAGAGATATTGGATCATTCATACCAAAACTTATAAAACCACATGGTTGTGTTTATAAGATGTGTTGAAATAAAATAAATGACTGCTTTGGACAAAGGGAAAGATGGGAAATGAAGTTATGGGATTATTTAATGTTATGATGTAGTAAAATATTTAGTCTAAAAAGAACAATAAATCCACAAAAATGAAATATACACAGTTCAAAGATTTCAAGCTAGTAGAGAAAAAGAATTAAGAAGTAACCATAATGAAATTGAATTAAGCCAACATACAGATAAATTGAAAACAAAAGATGGGTAAGAAAAGGTATGACAAAAAAGTAATTATTTACAAGATGATAAGCAGATATTTTTTATCAGTTAGGTTAGATTTTAGCTGAAAAAGTGTTATCAGACATAGAAACTTACATTTCTTTGAAACAAAAGAAAATCTGGGGCCGGGGATGTAGCTCCAGTGGCACAGTGCCTCCTGGTACCCCCCAATCACAATCATAATGAGACAGAATCTGACAGTCTTAAGAGTATGTATCTTTGACTGTAAAAATTAGTGTACCTGAAATACAAATTGACAAATTAAAAAGAGAAAACCAAATTCAGTTGACTCAATGTAGGCACAGAACTCTCTATAACAGGAAAAAAATAAACAAAATACTTATAGAAAACTCTTGTTTACATATATATATATATATATATATGTGTGTGTGTGTGTGTGTGTGTGTGTGTGTGTATTTTTTAATTTTCATCAATTTATTTTTTCCTTTCTGCTTCTTCTCTTCCCCTGAGATGCTACATCTTTCAGTCTCGCTGTTGCAGGACTTCGTCAGATATTGCAAACAGCAGGCTGACTGGTCCCCAGCTGAGGATGCAGTCAAGACAGAGAAGGTAGTTGAGTCAGCAAAGCCATCTGCAGCTATTTTGATATTTCTGTGTATTTGTGATCACTTGACTTATCTTCAACAAATGCGTTTAAGTAACTTTCTGATGAAATGACAGTATCTTCAAAAATAAAAGTTAGAGGAAAATTTGGATATATATTCAAAGAAAGAAAAAATAAACTTTGACTTCTATCTTGTTTTCTCCAAGATTAATCTGAGCTCTGAAATTCATATTTAATATTTCAATCATAAAACTGTTCAACCATTAAACTTCTGTGGGGAAATCAATGAGAAAATCTTTTTGACTTTAAGATATATAATGATTTGTCAAATATAATAAACAAAGCATCTACCTTAAAGGAAAGATGATGAATAGAAATTCTTTAAAATAAAACAATTTTGCTTAATAAGACATATTGCAAAATTAAAAGTAGAAATATTACAGGCTGAGCAAAAATAGTCATAATACATAAGATAACAAAATTTGTAACTAGAATATAATTTCTGTAAATCAATAAACAAAAAATTAATGGCTTAAAATATGAACAAAAGACCAGAACAGAATTTCATTAAAGGAGATAGATACATCAATGGCCAAGAAATATATAGTGTATGATTCAATATCACCAAGAAATGCCCCCAGATCTCCACCACTTATAGCCAATAAAATGACAAAGTAGTAAAATCAGGACTAAATATCAGTATGGAGGGAGGTGGGGAAGAAGAGAAGGAAAGGGGATGTAAAAGGAATTAACATGACTGTGGCCATTGATACTACAAACGTGCTAATAAAAAAATGTCATCGTGGGTGACTGATAACTGAACTTCTTATAAATTGCTGATGGAAAAGTGATACAATTAGTTTGGGAAACTGGTCACTGTTTGGCTATTACATTACCAGGTATTTAGTGAAAAGAACTGAATACATGTATCCACACAAAGATTTGTATGAATTTGTTTATATCACATTGAATAATAGTAGGAAGAAACAAACTTGAAACAAGCCAGATGTTCATCAGAAGGTGAGTGAAAAACATGGTGAGATAAATACATAAAATGGTATACTACATAGCACTAAAACTTACAAAATAGCAATGGAATATATGACAAACCATAAAAAATACCACTTGTTTGCAAATGTTATATTTAGCCGAAGTCCCAGAATTGTTGTGGTAGAAATCAGGTTTGGGATTGTCTGATGTGTGCGTGAATGAATCTAGCGGAACTGAATCAAAAGAATGAGGAAAGAATGTCCTTGGAAATGGATATATATCTTGAGGTAGTTCCAAGTTTCTTTCAATCTCGTTGAAGTTACAACTTGTTTCTGTATTTAGAACAGAGATACCACATTGTATGTAAAATGGAGCTCAATAAAATTGACAAAATTTTAAAAACTCATGGAAAATATACTGGCCGGTGTGGCAATTTATTAATCTCATTATGTGGATGAGGAGATCCCTTGTTATCTGGGAGGTCAGATAACAGGGAAGGATGGGCCCTAGTTTTTTGTTGGTTTGTGTTGGTACAGTGGAATGGACAAATATCACGTCTTATATTAATATTGAATTGGCTTTGACAAATACAGTTCAGAGTGTCAATTAAACACAGGTGCTCTGGCTATATTATATGGTCAGGTTATATCCTGGATATATCATGGTTCAAAAATGTTTCTGATACGCTTACCCATGGTAGTGTACCTTTACCTGTTTCAGACTAAAAACAATTAAATTAGGCTAGAGTTGGGAAAAATGACTACACCTAATGCTTATTCTATTATAAAGTGTTCTATGTCGCACATAATTTGTTGTATGCAGCACACTGCGGATGACAGACCCTTTGTTCACACTGGTGATTTGGTGACTGACTGGGAGCTGTGACTCTTTGCTAGCGTCTCGCATTGTGAATGTCAACAGCCCCAACACTAGCATAGCAGCAGATCAAGGTCAAAACTCATCGCGTGTTTTTTGCTGAATGCCTGTTGCTGTCACATCATCACAAAGTAGAAAAGTACTAAATAGAGCCTTCATGAACTTCCGTACTTTCTTTTTGTAGCTGGATTACTGAGCTTTGTGAAGCACCTTGGACTGAAGAAGGAAGTAAGTGACTTATCTAAATTGAGTAATAATCAAACCACGTGACAGGAAAAAAAAAGTGTTTTTCCTAGGAAAAGTGTAAAGAAAACATATAAAAGAAAAGAATGTCATTCAACTTTTGATTTATATGGGAAGAATGAGGTCACCATATGGCTTAGAAAAGTAACCAGGAAAGTAATTAAAAACATGGGGCACTGGGTCAAAGAAGGTCAAGGACCTCTCCCAGACCTGCTTCCCCTTTTTTGGTCAGAAATATGACCACTGTCAGATTCCGAGCTTCGTTTCTTTGACTATTAAATTTCTTCATTTAGCTCCAATTAAAACTAATTGAAGTGGCTGCCTAGACTCCAGCCTTACTTGTGAATGTGTGAGTTATGACGGTATTCTTTAAATAAATTCCTTCTGTTGCCTAAGATGGTTTTAATTGGGTTTGTATCATCTCAATAATGTAATTCTGAGCAATATATTTCTAATTTTCAGTGGCACTGCTGACTGTTCATACTATGCTCCATTTGTAAAATTTCAAAATAGTATTCCCTACTTTTCAATCAAGTATCTGAGAAAAGTTACTTTCTTTTTTTTTTTTGACAGTGAAAATACACTTTATCTTTAATATAATAGCTGCCAGCAATATGCTGCTGTTGCTGCTCCTGGGAGGGAAAACAAAAATCCAAGCATTCTTTGATAAGCTTTCATTTGCCTATTCAAGAAATTCTAAAGAAAATGCTCCAAGTCTGTTCAACATTATGGTTTAGGAGTTGAATTTTTGTTCATGATAAAAATATAATTTTGATTGCTCCAAATTTGATAACTTATAAAGGATAAAGCTTTTAAAATCCTATAAATGAAATGAATGGTTCTCTCTCTTTGAATTAAATATTGATTATAACCAGCATAAGAAATTGGTGAATCAATTAGCTTGATAAAATGTATATCAAAATATTTGTAAAAAAAATTTTAATTTCTTCTCTTTGTTACTTTGTATCTATTTCCTAAATGAGATTTTAAATATACTGAAATAAAAGATACCTAAATGAAATTTCAGAGAGATTTAAAACTACAAAAGTAAAAATGTCTACATTCTTGAGTTGATATGCTTTGAAGACTAAATGTCAGAAATCTCTTAACTGCATGCACATTATACTAAGGATTAAACCTGTAAAGCCAAAGTTACACAGAAGTAAAATCTTATTTGACATCTCATTGAAAATCTTCATATAAATTAAATAAAGAAAGTTACATCAACTGAAAGAGAAGAGATCTCACCAATTTTTTAATAAGAAAATTTTTTCCAGTTATCCTTGGAAAACTTTAAGGCTTTCCACTCAGACTCCATTCTCCTCACTGAAGTGTAGCAAAAGTCATCTAAATGAAGAGGGAAATGATGCATTAGTTGTAGAGATAAAATCAGCTGATTTCCGCATGTCAACACACACAACACATCAATTCCGATGGAAATTTATAGCCCATATCTCTCAGGATTTTAAGCCATGATGTTTCTACAAATATATGAAGTACATGATCTTTTTACTAGCTTTTGTACATTTATCCATCTCAATTTTATTTGAATGAATTCCTTGACAGAGAAATAAAAACCATCTTTCTACAGAAAAAATGAATTGTGCTTTTACAAAATCATAGACTTGCCTTCCTTGTACATCAGCAAGACAGTTCTGGGTAATCAAAGGGCACACAGAAACGATGGAGAGAATCAATATACACAGCGCAAATGCTCCTCAGTTGAGTTTCTGAGTGGAGCTCATTCCTCTCCTTTGAGGAATGCAGTTCTTTCTAAGAGATACCTCTGCTTAGTGCACCATCCTTTAAGAGCAGAAACCTCCCTCAGTTCTTCCTCATGCTTACAGCTGCAAGACTAGGCTTAACACCTGAAGGCCAAGTTGCCACTGTTTAAAAAGTGGATGACAGTACTGCCACAGTCCTGTGAGGGAAGGAGCTGGAACACTTTCACCCTCTGAAGCAGTTGCAATGCAACCTCTTGGTTGATTTTCTGGATTCAGATAAATCCCCATCCAATATTTAATTACCAAAGAATTGTGCTCCAACTTTTACCAGCAGTAAGGAGTAGTAACAATGTTAAGGCAAGGGAATCTTCTTGAGCCAAATGGGTTACAATAAGGAGTTTTTCTTCTTACAATACTTAGCTAATTCCTGATAGGTTTAAAAACGCAGTATGTTTATAAAAGTCAGGCTGCTTCCATAAAACCAGTGCTTACTAAATATTAGCATCCCACAGGGAGAACTGCTTCAGTATCCTTAGCCTTGAGTTTGCTGTAAATAGAGAATTTGGCGAAGTGGTCCATACCAGCCGTGTTTGACCCTGGGTGATTCGGTTAAAGTTTTAATTACCTCCATTTGATAAATTAGAATGCTAGGGAAAAAAGTCCACTTGTTCAGAGATTTGTGCCAGGTCAGTGGGCATCTGAGAATTAGATTGGTCATGCACTGTCATCCATGAGGACTTGCTGTGATCATGGGAATGTTGCATATCTTCCCTGTCCTTTCTGGCAGCAATTAGTTCCAGGGAGTTGGGAGAGCACAAGACTTCAAGAAGTGCCTCAGTCTTGTTGACATTGCTTTTGACTTCACTGTTGAAAGTTCTAAATGGTGAGCAGGTCCCAGGAGCCAAATGCACAGGCTTTCTTTTCAGGTTAACAATTGTGCCAATAAATAAAACTACTTTGATCAAAGAATCAAGAAGAGCCTCTGGGAAGGGGGCACTTACCTATGCTCTTAGCAGCACTGCTTCTTTTGTGTCACCATAAAATCTGTATCTGCTTCTCTTTGGTACACTGTGATGTTTTCTTCCATCAAATTGGGGAAGAACAAGTCCATCAGAAGTTGGTGTTGATTCCTGTAGGGAAAGGAAGGTCTATACTCACCTAAGGGTTCCTCTGCAGCAGAGAAAGAAGGAAAAGGCACTTTCTTTAGAGAAATTGCCTACATGCAATAGGTTTGAATCTCTCAGCAACAAAAAATAATGACAGAAATATTATCAGATATAGAGTAAATATAAAATCAAATATTTATCTTAAGTCCAGTTTATCATTCCAGCAATAACACCATATATATGAAAATTATTGACACTGTAATGGGAAAATGGTAGTCAACTAAGACAATAATTTTTAGCTGAGTGATTTTCAAAAAATAGCACATATCCAATTAGGCACAAATTAGGCAGGAATTTATAAAAATAAGCTTTATTGGTAATTATGTGTTATAAATTTTACAAAATTCTAGTTAATACAGACATATAGAGAAAGGCATGTTATAATGGAAATGTCTACACAACAAGTATGTGTAAGTCTAATGTTTTAAAAAATGTATAAGAATTGGTTGACTTCTTGATGATGGCCGTATTTTGTGGGATGAGATGGAATCTCAATGTATCTCTCGAATGACCAATGATGTTGAACACTTTTTCATAAATTTATTTGCCATTTGTATTTCTTCTGAGAAGCATGTATTCATCTCAGACTCTCATTTTTGGATTGGGTCCTTGAATTTGGGGGATCTGATTATTTTTGATTCTTTATATATTATGGATATAAGTGCTTTGTCTGATGGACACTGGCTAATGTTTTTTCCTGCTCCATGGGTTGTCTTTTCGTATTAATTTGTTGAAATGTTTCCCATGCCATCTGGGTTTGTTCATGAAGTCTCTGCCTATACTTATGTCTCCCAGATTTCGACCTATTTTCTCTTCCAATAGATTTAGTGTTTCTAGTTTAATATTTAGATCTTTGATACACTTTGGTTTTAGTTTAGTGCTTGGTGATAGACATGGGTCTAGTTTTAGTGTTTACCATACAGAAAGCCAGCTTTTCCTAGCACCATTTGTCAAGGAGCCTATCTTTCTTCCAGCGAACAATATTGGCGCTGGAGTGGTTGTAGGGGAAAAAAAATAACAATTATCTACTTTTTTTTGGAGTATAGACTGGTACAACCACTGTGGAAACCAGTATGAAGATTCCTAAAGAAACTAGGCTTAGAGGTCCCACTCAACCAAGCTATTCCTCTTCTGCTATCCTCCTAGAAAAATTAAAAACTTCATACCATAGTGATACATGTACACTCATCTTTAGAGTACTATAATTTGTCATAGTTGCATTTTAGAAACAACCCAAATGCCCATCAACTGAGGAATGAATAAAGAAGATGTGGTCTTTTTATATGATGGAGTACTATTCAACCACAAAGAAGGATAAACTTGAGACTTTTGGCTTCACTTTTTTTTTTTTTTTTTTTTTTTGTACTGGGGATTGAACTCATGACTGCATGCTTGCAAGGCAGGCACTTATGCCACTGAGCTAAATCCCTGGCCGAACCTGAGACTTTTATAGGTAAATGTATGCAATTTGAGACCAGTCTCACAAGTGAAATAAGTCAGACTCACATGTATAAACATTATATTGCCTGCCTTTTGTGTGAACTGAAAAAGTAAATAAGGACCAACATGTACGATACATATTGTAAAATGGTTAATTAATTGTTCAAAAGAAAAGAGGAACTAGAGGGGAAGAGGAAAACAGGGAAGGAAAAAGGAAATAAATGCAAGATTACTTTACTAGTAGTTTATCTTAATTCATTGAAAAGAAAGGTTTATGTTAGTATAAACTGGAGAATCTTTATGCCAATATCTAGAACTCCAAGTAACTACTTTGATGATAACAATATGCAATGTATTAACTGTTGTTATTCTCTTATTATTTGATCATGAAATATTATTTTATTTCCAGAAAATAAAAAACCCCAAAACATAATATCTTATGACAAATGAAAATTTTATGAAATTCAAATTTCAGTGTGAATATATAAAGCTTTATTAGATACAGCCATGTTTTGTTTAAAAGAATGAATAAATAGATTTTAAAAAGCAACAAAATCAGGGACTTGAATAGTTAAAATAGAGTACATTTAAATAAAAAAGTGACAAGGATGACAAGTTATACAACTTAGTGAACTATGCATAGTCATATTTTCATTTTATGTAAATACGAAACATTTATGCATAAGAAATTCTTTAGTACCTCTCTTTTTCTTCTTTTTCATTGTCTGGAAGAATTTAAACCTGAAAGATGCAGAATGATTACTGAGGCTAATAATATATCTCTAAATATTTACTTAAAAAATTACTTCAGTAGTGCTATTCATTAACATTTTGTTCTTACCACAATGCTATTTTATCTATTTGATTACCTCATAGAAATGAACCAATGAAACCTTTTGCAGCTCTTCAGGCCTGCTTTGATTTATTTATACAAATTTCATTAAAGCATCATTACAAAATCTTGACAATATCATTCCTAATCGTTAGACAATGTAGCAGTAGATCAATAAAAATATAAATGCTCTGGCTATTGAAAATTTTTGGTAATACACATCATCTATTTATTTGTTATTGTTTCCTTGGCAATGTTGAGAGTCTGAGAAAGCAAATACATGTCCCATATAATTATGTTATAAAATTGGTTTTAGTATTAGAGTAGACAAAAGCACATTTCAGGAAATGCCATCTGATACATTTGATAAACATTTCATGTAAAAGAAATGTTGTGGGTACAGAGTTTGTGGGATGTTCCATGGATACCTATTTGTTAAATCGCTGAAATACTTTAACAATTTACACCAAGTAAAATCCTATGTTCATCAAGGTGTGAACCTAAGCTCTTCTATGAAATATTTTTTAAAACATTAGTAGTTAGACCTTCCTAAGAGTCCAGAGTCACTTCATGCTGCTTTTGCAATACAAGTTAGCATTTCACTCCCTTTCTCCATTTTATCTAGTTCTCACCTTCAAATTTGTTTATCTGTCTCACTTGGTGAGGTACACTTATCAATGAAAGGTTTACACACCTGTTGTAATTTGCCTAGGCATGTGTCTTTTGTGTCCTGGTAGCATCCATAGGCCACATAAGAATGCAGATTCAGAATAGGAATGTGAATTCAGTAATAAACTACAATGTTTTAAAATATTTTCTTATCTGTGAAATTCTTCAGAGATGTTAGGAAGGCTGCCAGTGAAATATGGCTAAGACACTTGTGTTCCTAGTAAAATGTGCCTGTGATCATATGTTGATAGATACTGCCTTCAAACCCACAATGACAACAAAACTAGCTCTGTTATTTACAAATAATTTTATATTGCTGGGATGTAAGAAACAATTATTCTTTAAGAGAAAAATATTGTTTCAAAAGTGTTGATATTTGTTAGTGTACTAGGGTCAAAGGTTCCATAGGAATGTAAGCAGACCCTTGAAACTATGTTCACTCAGGTATTCCAAGTGGAGGTGTATTACTATGTGATAAAGATAAATTCTTTCAGGACCAAGGGTAGGGAGAACAAAGGACACATCAGCAAGCAAAGCAAACCAGTCTGAGAAGCTGCACCAACAGCGCTCCCCTGCCACACTGGAGCAGCCAGACCCCAGCCCCTCCTGGCACGTGGGCTGGAAATAGCACAGCCCCCCACTTATCCAGAGAAACACAGGCTGTGATGATAACTATGCAGATGACATGCAGTTGGGTTTCTGTGATGCTTTGGTGTTTCACTAACATTGTAGGTCTAGGGCCAGTGGTCTGATTATAGGTTCAGAGGATAGCAGTACAGTGAGACATCTAGGAAGGATCTCCTTTTGAGGGCTGAAGCCATTGTTGATTCCCTATGGTCTTGTTTCGGAAGTCCAATATCGTTTCCATTGTTTTGTTGGGTTGGGTTTTATTCTCTTTTGTTTTGTTTTATGATGTCAAATCCGATGGCAGGAGAAGCTGTTGTAAAGTTAACAAGGTATATTATGGTAGCAACTTTGGATTTACTATACAGGCTTGTTTTGAAGCTTTTATTGCATTCATAGTTTTAGTTTTGTTTTTATTGTTTCTATTCTATTCTGCTGTTTGATTTTTACTATGTCCAAAGTTATCTGCAGCTTAATGCCTTTTGAAGATGTTAGATAGTTACCATGTGAATTCAGTAATAAATTACTATTTTAAAATATTTTAAAAACACTTTAAAATATTTTTAAAACACTGTAGTTTATTACTGAATTCACATGGTAACTATTGTTGATTTTGTAATGTTTTTTGGCCTATACTTCTTACGCTGGTTTGTTTTGATTGGTTTTATTCTGTTTTATCCCCTTTAAAATATAAAAAGTAAAAAGAATTTTTTTAAAAAACTGACAAATAAATTCTTCCAGAATAAATATGACATTTGAATATTTACTTTCTGTAATCCTAATTTTAGAACTATGTTACTTACAACACAATCTCTTCTTTATCAAAAACTTTTATAGCAAATGGGACACCCCATTTCAAGAAAATTTGATATGAGACATTCAAGCATAGAACAGGTGGGAAAAGGAATTCTTTGACTTACAAAATGTGTTTTTAAATCAAATGTTCCCTAAATAGCAGGTTTACCTATGACTTTTACACTGTGATTCATATAGGAAAGGCACAAAGGTGTTAATCCTTTTTTTTTCTCTCTTTTTGAGACAAAGTTTCACTATGCTGTTCACAGCAGTCCTCCTGCCTCAGCACCCTGAGTGCGTGGTTTACAACTATGTGATTATTCTTACAATTAAATTTCAAGACTGATTTTTCTAATCTTTAATAGCCTTACATCATATTTCTTCATTTATTCACTGCTTTAAATAAAATCTCACTTTGCCTTTCTCTCTATATATGCAATCATCATTGCATATATAAATAAAGAATATATAAATAAAGAAATATAAA
This sequence comes from Hydrochoerus hydrochaeris, assembly GCA_004027455.1. Taxonomy (NCBI): domain Eukaryota; kingdom Metazoa; phylum Chordata; class Mammalia; order Rodentia; family Hydrochaeridae; genus Hydrochoerus; species Hydrochoerus hydrochaeris. Next base: position 16,087 of record PVLA01005223.1, on the reverse strand, counting down.
ATATAAATTATATAAAAATATAATTGAAAGCTTTAAAAAGTACATTAAACAGAAGGTAAAATTTTTCCTTCTTTCATTTCACATATCAAAACCTGACCCACAATTCTAATGTCTGTGCTACTTTTTGCAGCTATAGTTCCTTAAATAATTAGCTCTTTCCAAAGAATTCCTACTCATTGAAATGTTGGTTCTCATAGATTACAATTTACTTAATTACTAGTTTCATTTATGTCAAAGGTAAATGAGACTACTCGCCAGCACATTTCATTCCCCCACTCGCCACCTAATACTAGGCTTTGCTCTCAGGGCCTTGGGGTGGGGGAAAGATAGTCTTCTCTCAGGGATCTTATAAATTATTAGGGGAACATAGAAGTGTTAAATAGCATAATAGATAAGAAACTTACTGTGTTAGGAAGCAAAATCTTTATGGAGAAGAGTAAAAACGTACCTGGACAGCAGTGAGGACTCAGTGCTACTGGGATGGTCATGTAGATTCCACCACGAAGGTGTTATTAAAACCAGGATTCACAGTAGAAGAGGGAGGAATGTGATTGGTTGTATGGGAAAAAGAATTCCAGGCAATGTGTATTTATTGGTTCAAGAAATGAGGAAGAGGAGGTTGATGTGTTGCAGATTAGTTTGAAAAATTGTCAGAATAAAAAAAAAATTATGTTATGGAAGTAATGGGGTCCAACAGGATAAAGTTTCTAATCTGAGTGAAAATGATTAGTTAAGGGTTCATTGATTTGAAGAGCACCTCTAACTAACTTCAGTTGTTCAAAGAATGCTCTGACTGGTCTGTTGAAGTAGGTCAGTCACCTAATTGGGAACCTACCACAATTATTCATGAGAGAGAATGGGGTTTGCAAAACAGTGATAATAATGGTAGTGGGGAGAAATCTGTGGAATGTGGATCAATATTAGTAATGTGAAGAGTAAGAATTGATCCTGGACTGTATACAGAGAGGGAGAAAAGGGAAAGAGGCAAAGAAGACTCTATTCTTTGAATCCAAAAAGCCAGAAGAATTGAGCTGCTTTTAATTATGATGGGACGTGCCCAGGTGGGTAGGAACTGAGTAGGGCAGCACAAAACCAGCAGATTTCTGTGTCGATGGATCACCATTCTCACATAGTAGAAGAGAGTGAGAGTCATGTTCACACCACAGGAACTACATTTAAAATCATGGGGTAAAACTGAAATTCATATTTGTAATATCTACATTTATCTATTTGCTATTGAGATTAAAAATTCCATAAAATGGCAACAACTAAAACAATTGTTGATGCTAAATATTTTATATTAAATTCAATCAAAATTGCTTTTTGTTCTCTAGAGAAGAGAGAACACTGCTCTGAATCATATATACTGTATAAATGGGTTGCTGTTATAAATTTTCTTTTTTATCATGTTAGATTTCATTGTATTCTTTTCCTGATGGTTTACAAACTATTCAATGTTTAGTAAGCACAAAAGCTGAGCATATATTACTTACTTAGCACTTTATCAGTGTTTTATGCGTAGCAACTCATACAATCTACGAAGCAAATATAGGACCTTGGCAATTTATCACCACTTTATAAACATAGATACGGGCGCTCAGGCACTTAGATATTTTGTGCAAAACTGAGTAGCAAAATAAAAACTGAAAACTAGAATAGAATATAGACTGAATTCCAAAATCCAATCTTTCCACTTATTTTCTCTTTTACATTATTTTTGCATAATTTTGATGTTATCATAAATGATTTAAAGATTTATGGGTTAGTGCCTAGCGTTATTTAAGTATATTATTTACACATGTGCACATACACACAAGCACACACATAAAATAAAGCTTCTTGAGAGTATTGTTTTTTAAATATCCAGGGCATATATGGAAATTAAATAAACGCTTATTTGATTAAAATGTGAAAAAAAGGAACAGACAGACCCAGGCCTCTCCTCGTGAGTCAGAGCCATTCACAGACCAGGGAGAGAGAACAGAGCCACACAAGCAAGCAAGCCCAGTCTGGAACCAGCACTATGTGCAGACCACTGCCGGACTGGAACAGACAGATCCCAGCCCCTTCTGCAGCACGGGCTGGCAAACAAGAAGTACCAACTTCCTACCCCACCCCCACACCTGGACCTCAGCCATAAGCAACCAGCTCATCCAGAGAAACACAGGCTGTGATGATAGCTAAGGAGGTGAAATGCAATTGCATGCCTGTGGTGTTTTTGTATTTCACTAACATTGCAGGTCTATGGACAGTGGTCTAATCATCTGTTCAGAGAATAGTGGTTCATAGTGTGACATCTAGGAGTTTTCTTCTTCTGAGGGTGGTAGCCATTGTTGATTCCCTATGGTCTTTTTTTGGAAGTCCTACATTGTTTCCATTGTTTTGTTGGGTTGGGTTTTATTCTCTTTTGTTTGCTTATGTCAAATCCAATGGCAGGAGCAGCTATTTCAAAGATAGCAAGATATATTATGATAGCAATTTTGGATTTACTATATGCTTGTTTTGAAGTCCTTTATTGCATCCATTGTTTTGTTCTTATTGTTTCTATTCCATTCTGTTCTATTTGATTTTTACTATGTCCAAAGTTATCTGCAGCTATTTTGAAGATATCTAAAGGTATTAAGGTAACTATTGCTGATTTAATAATGTTCTGAAGTCCTATATCTTTTACACTGGTTTATTTTGATTGGTGTTATTCTGTTTCATCCTCTTTAAATTTAAAAACAAATGTGAAAAAAGGCTGTTGCAATGACATAAATATCGTCATATCTTTCTATTGTAACACATACATATGTACATACATAATTGTACATATAGATGTATATATTGATTTATACCTTTAAAGTGATTTGCATTGCACTATGGGACTGAACAATTAATACGACTACTGGAACTACTAGGAAGAGAGAATGACTTTTTTAAACCAGTTTGACTTGTACAATTTTAAGTATTTTTTAGTCAAAAAACAAACTTGTAATGCTATGCTCTGCCTATTGCACAATTTTTTATTAGCTTTGCAAAATAGAACACTCTAAATTGAAATTCATACAGGTAGTCATTATTTTTTCTTATAAATTTATATTTTAACACAACCCTAGCTAATGAAGAAGTCACAGGACCCTTAAGACAGCTTGAAACGAAGGGTTAGAAAGAGTGGCAGTGAACTGGGAGCCTGAAAGCCTCGGTCTCACCGCTTCTGCATGTTGTTCAGTGCGGGGAACATGCATGCTACATTTATAAATCACCCACACGGTAATGATTATTATCAGTGTCATGGAATTACTTTCTTATGGAGTTAAACATGATTTATCTTGTTTATTTATATTAGGAGACATCACATGAGTGAGAAGACTCTGAAAGTCTGTATAAGCACGAAGTGAGTGCTTAAAGGTTTACAACTCCAGAGAAATTTATTTCTCATTTAAGAATAAAGACAGTAGGGAATGTGAATATTTCTTAGACTTTTAGACTTTCTTTTGTACTCTTTTCTTTCCTTTTCTATAATTTGATTACTAGTGATCTTTGAATTTAGATTTCACTTTTCTGCAATGCTATAGACTAGAGATCTGAATGTCACTTGCATGCAATTATAACATTACTATATTAATGAATTGCTAGATATAATTTAAAATTTTTTATTTTAAAAAACAAAACAGAATAAATCCAATCAAAACAAAGCAGTGAAATTGGAACAGAACTTCGAAGACAGTGGCTGCCATAGTATAGCTTGCTATCTTCACAATAGTTGTCCATTCCATCAGATGTAACAAAATAAAACCAAAACAAAATAAAACCAATCAAAACAGAACATTGAATAAAGCAAAGCAATTAATCAAAACAACACAAAACAAAACAGTGAGAACAATATTGGATTTCAAAAGTAAGACAGAAGCAAATCCCCCATATTTGCTGTATTGCATACTGTTATCCTCCCAATAGCTGATCAGACTGCCAGCTCCAGGCCTGCAAAGTCAACCAAACAATACAAGCATTCAGTTGCTTTTTGAATCTCATTTGCTATTAACTCAGCCTATCCTCCAATCCAGCCAGTTGCTTATGGCTAGATATACTTTTATGCACAGTTTACCTGTAATCTTAATGTGTCTTAAATATTTATTTAGAATAACACTTATATTTGAACAATTCATCCACAAAGCTAATAAATGCAGAAATTACACATTTGCTTTCTTTGATAATTTTTTGGCCATTTTTCTTTGAGATTTTTTTAAAATTTAAAATAGTTTCTCCTTAGCAAAAGCAAATAGGATTTTTTTATAGCAGAAGTTTCTTTTTTATTTTAAAAAGCAAAACAAAAAAGGATAGAAATGATACAGAATTTCAAAAAAAAACCAGTAGGAAATTAACATTAGTTAATATATTACATATTGTTATCTTAGAGTTAGTTCAGGTTATAAGACTGAAGCACAAAAATGATCATTAACAATAGATTTTTTTATATAATACAGTGCTCCTCTACACTAGATATAACTAAATTCTAATGCAGAGAATTGAGCATCAGTTATTATGAAAACAGTATTAATTATCTACAGATACCCCTGGGTAGTTCTGAAATGGATCTAGAGAGTTAAACTCCTAGTGAAAATAAAAGAATTAACAGACATGTCCTCTTTCTATGTGTGTTTGTGTGTGTGCACAAGTGTGCATGTGTATGCCTGTCGGTGTGTATGTATGTGTGATTAATGTGAGAAGTATCTAAAAAATTGCTTTCCTAACTTATTAACAAGAAAAGTATAATCTTAGTGTCACAAATTCTTTAAAATACTTATTTTAAACTTATTATAGTGAAACATTTACAGATTAATGCATTACTTTATTTCCAGTAAAGAAAATATTTCATAGAACATAGTATCCATGATACTAACTAGAAAATAGAACAGTTAAACAATGAAACTTAAAAGTTTAACACAAACACTAGCAAATATTATGCTGCAATCCCAGTTAAATGAGGAAAACAATCACCTCATTAAATCACGTATACTGTCTTGCATTTCCAAGGCTTATATTAAATTCTGTATTCCTCAGAACCATTATTCTCTGCTTAGCTACATGAGACGAGGAGAGGTCTTCATTAAAAACAGGGCAAATAAGAGATTTTTATAAATATTTTTAATAATATGCACGGGATATTGTGTGAAGAAAAGATTTTTTTCCTGAGTTTTTGTATTTACATACAATCTTACTGCAGAACTATTGTTTGACCTTTTAATTATTTAGTGTAAGTCTATTTGGCAAGACAAGACAATAAACACCACTTTATGTTCTTGATATTAATGAATGTGCACTGCCCTAATTTTATTCTGTATAACCTTAAATTTATAACTGCTCAAAATTTTAGAAATATAAATCTAATGCTTTTATGAAATTATCTGAATTGATTTTAAATTATGCATTAGGCTTTTTTGGAAAGGCCTTACATTCTCCCATTGTAAGTGCAAACAAACAAAAGTCATTGAATCTTTGATGGGATGTTTTAAGAAGAGATATAAAATTTCAAACATTAAGAAAATAATTAAAAAATATTTCTTTTTAAATCAATCCTAATATTTAGATTCTTGCATTGCCTGGCTAAATAAACTTCCTTTTTGGAGCAATGTCCAGTTGTCCCCAGAAGTAATAACAATTATATTTCACAAATTTTTATTTTTGTTTTTTAAATTATTTTTGATTTTTTTTTCTACCGGGGATGGAACTCATGACTTTACGCTTGCAAGACAGGCGCTTATGCCGCTGAGCTAAATCCCCGGCCCTATTTTTTAGTTTTAATGTGATATTATTTTCATAGTTTTTCTACCTAATCATTATTTCAGTGAAGGACAATAATAATACTAGTTATACAGTATTATTTTTATCTCTGAATAACTTATAATTAATGGCATATCTGGTCAATACTAATTGCTATTTAGAAAAAACTGTCTTTACTTCCATCTGATAAATTACAGGACCAGCTTTAACATTTAATCTAGTTCAGAGGAATGTTTTCATGTTCCTGATTTAATTTAGTCATTTTCCTCAATGATCATGAAGAGCTATGTTGAGCAGAAGTGTTTTTAAGGAAAGTGCTCTGGTATTTAGAGTTTGCCACTGAGGTGTGGGGGGTGTTAAATGCCATCAAGTAAAGACATGGACTGTAATATCCAATGCAATGCTCTTTCATTTTAAAGTCAGCAGTAAAAATTCAGCTATATAGTTCTCCCAAATTAGTCTAAAATTCACCTTTTAGGTTAAGTAGGGTAATTTATTTTGATTGCACTTTTAAGCAGAATGTGAATTTCAAACTGAGCCTAATTTTTGAAGGGTGTATTAATGAATTGTTTCTCTTTTGCCCAATATAATAACTATTCTAATAACTAAATAGCGAAGGAATAAAAAGCACTTACAAATAATAATTTTATTGTAAGACCCAGTTTAATATAGAATGCTATTTCCAACAAAAATGTTATACTAAAGATATAATTAACATAATAAATGAGTATAACTTGAGTGTATTTATTATATTTGAGTATATATTTTGTAAACATATAATGCTATAAGACATGGTTTACATTATATATTTAGGAAATTTGAATCCAAGAAGTCATTATAAGTGTTATTATTTTGATCTCTGTAAAAGCTGTGGAAAAACCAGATGTATCTACACCAGAATAAAAAAATGATATACTTTGTTAAATAATACAGAAGTGACATAAACTGATTAATATATATGTTTAATGCTATTTAATTTAACAATATTTTATATTGTCCTCAGTAATGGTGATTTAGCATTTGGTTTAGGACAGATAAAATTTTTCTAAGTCTTTTTGCATCAAAAGGATTTTCTTTCAGAATTGTTCACTACATATGTGTAAGTTAGTAAGAAAGAATATTGAATTAAGAATGAGGAGGTATTTAGAGAAATGAGAAGGTAGAGCTGATATCTGAACATCCTGCAAAGGAAGAAGAGACAGGCAGAGACACAGAATCTATAAAATAATTTTCTAAATGTAAAAATACAAAATGTGACAGACTTGTGCATGTTTGGGTACTTCCAGGAGAAATTTAGCATCCAGAAAAATTCAAAGAACTTCAGTACAACTGGAATTAGAATTAAATTTTAAAGAGGGCTATGCATTTGAGGCTTCTTTCCAAACAACACAGCTATTTATCTTAGTTGATTCAGATATACCCTCCTCAGTCCAACTGATTGTCTCACAAACAGTAACCACAGCCAGATTGTAATCTAGCGTGGCAGAAATGACCTTGAAAACATCTGAATGAGTTTTATAAATTCCATAAACAAGATAAAAATTGACTTAAGAAATATTAGGTCTAATGTAGTGCTTCAAGACAGTCAGACAGATTTTACAAGATTATGTTTCAATTAGATTTACACAAAGACTAAAATATTTAGAAATCTGTTTTGTCTAATTTTCCCTTTCTGCTTCTATTCTTCATTATGACACATTGCTTTATTTGCGCTTTCTTGGCATAAGTCGAATTATTTTGAGAAGGCTGTTTTTGGTATGCTTCCCAGAGATGAAACCATGCATGACATATTTATTTTTTAATATGGAACTGGAAGATAAATCAGTGAGTGAAAATGGAGATCAGTGTACATCTGTCCCAGTCCCCATTGATAATGTCTTCAAAGAAAGTCATGTGAAAAATTGTTCTATGAAAGAAAGTGTTTCCACACTCAGGACTTCAGAACTTGGCAGAAAAGCTCCTTTGGCAAAAGAATGAAGAACATAAAAGAAAATAAATTGAACTTCCAGGGGAAATAGTGGAATTCAAAACAAAACAAGACAAAAAAGAGGCAGTTTGTGAATCAGTAATCATGTTTCAGTATTACTTCAGTGTTTTTGAGCATTGCAGACAAATCTAAGTGGGAAACTTAGACTTCAGCCACAAGTTGAAACAATGCTCCATGGTACACATACATACTTTTGAGGATTTATAAGAACCTGGAATCCAAGTTGTAAAAAAAAAAATTCTGCTGAAGACTTGTTTAGAACTTACTGTAAACTCTCTAAGCAAACTAAATCACTAACCAATTTTATCATTTTTGTTTATTTTGTGGGGTTTTTGTCTTTGTTTGTTTTTTTGTTCCAGGAATTTGCTACATAGTTTAGACTGTTCTTGAATTCAACAGGTAGCCCTTGTTAGCCTTAAACTAGTGGCACCCCTTTTTTCTCAGTCTCCCTTGTTCTAGGATCCTAGGCACACACCATCAAGTTTATTTTTGTTATACTATTATTTCTATATGTTGCAACATCTTTCTTTTCTGTGGTGACAGTTCCTTTGTGATTTCTTTGACACAGATACTTGACATTTCCTCACCCATTAAACTCATTTTAAGAAAGGAAATTTGTGCCATCATTTATTTCAAAATCTGATGAAAGACAACTATGCACAGATACATTCCATACGAATGATGATGATCATTGCCACGGTGATGGCGAAGCATTTGCATTCTTCTTTCACATTCTCTTTTCTTCTGCAACCTACTCAGTAACTCTCTTCATTTTGTTAATGCTGTATCGATCTTGAATTTGGAACCAAGTGAACATCTCTCTAGAGTGATAAGCCTTTCATTTGATTTGTCAATACATTTTCTAGACTTAATTCTGAAAATAAAAATATAAAATAAAAATACTGAAAATAAAATGGTAAAAACTGATATCAAATCTCTCTGTCATTCCTTTTTACTTGGTTTATTTTCCTTAGCTTCAAAAGTGTTTCACTGACAATTGGCTTTTATATTTGTTTTCAGCCTAATAGTTTTCTAATGATTTAAATTACTGGCCCTACAACAAGTTGAAGGGAACAGCTATTTCATATTTATCTATGTGAGTGATACATAGCATTAATACAGTAGTGTATCGGTTTTTGATGTTTGCACAAGTTATGACATATTTTGCTGCTCAAACACACACACAGATTTACTGTTTTCCCATTTTTGTATATCAGGAACCCAGCCACTGCTTAGATCATTTATCTACCTCTGGGTTTCTGATTGATCTGCCGTTAAGAGATCAATCAGCTTGCATAATCTTACAAATTCACTTCGAAAAGAATCATTTCTGAGCTTATTTAGTTGTTGGCAAGGTTTAATTCCTTTACTGTTAGATCAAGGGCCTCAGTTGCTAACTGGTGGTTGGTCATTGGCCCTTGGAAAGAGAGAAACAACTCATTAGTAAAAGTTACAATCTCTTACAAACTAATCAAAATTGAGTTAGGAACAAGTTATTTGCTAGAGAGGAGCTTCCACAAGCTTGTGAATAGTGTTGAGGGAAATGAAACCACTTCGGAAGATTCCTACCACAATGTTTGGTAAATTGAATATCAAGAATTTAAGTAGGGCTTGGTAATGTACTCAGGAGATGAGACAAAAGGGTAGCATAACTGCAGGAATTCAAGACCTGGGCTGCATAGTGAGACAGTTTCCAAAAAAATCAATCATTTTATGTTATTATGATTTTTTAGCATACAATCCTTAAGTGATATGTGAATAAATATTTTTAATGTAGGGATTTTTGCAGTTTTTGTTTGAGAAATTCAGAGTGTGAAAAAAATGTTTCTTGAAAGGTTACTGTGCTTTCTTAAACTCTGTTTTGTCTTATTACTTCTCCTTTAAACTAAAAAAAAGTCATAAAAGATGGTTTAAATTTATCACACATTTCATCTTTAATGAAAAATTGCAATTTCGCAACATTTTTCAACTATTCATACTTTTTTGGATATAGTTCTTCAATTCTCAATTCACTGTGAAACAAACTACAAATCTTTTCAATTTTTAAGGCATTTATACAAAGCATTCCTCTTTGTCAGTTATCCAAATTCAGCTTAGAGTAAAATAAATCAACCACCACCACTGCCCTACCACAACCAAAACATTATTGATTTTTGATTTTTAATATTATTCCTAAGACACTGATCAGAGTCAGAGTTCCTGAGCAATTAATTTGGTAAAAAGTTGGTCCCAGGAGAAATAGGCTTGGGTGTAAGGAAAAGAATCCAGTAGGGACAGAGAAGAATCCAAGCAAAAAATGTGATTACTAGACAAAGCTTAGCTCCAGCCAGGCTCCATGGATTAGCTGTGTGTAAATCATGTTTGAGAAATTCACTAGATAGGAATGGAAAGATTCACTGCTGCTCAACTAATCAGACATCAGTTAAAGGCCATCACAAGAGACACAGCTTCTATCCACTTCCAATTGTTTACATGTGGACAAATTGATTTCTGCAGCACAGGCGCAGGAGCTGGGGCCAGAGCACACATTCTGCAGCACACAGTAAATAAAATCAGGCTGAGAAGGTTGAGCTGGGGCACCTGTGTTGGGCAGTAATCAAAGAAGACACTATGAATTGGGCTTGCCAATCAACAGTTCACTAATTTATTCTCCTCCATTATCTTTTTCACATTGATTTCATCCCTTTGTTTTATTCTAAACACATATGCTTTACCACTAGAATTAGTTTATTTTCTCAAATCTTAGTTTTAACTAGAAATTGTTCTCCAGAAATAACTCCTTACCAAAAGAAAGCTCACCTTTATCAACTTCTTCCATAGCCCATTTCCCTGTATTCCAAGTAGGATCAAATTTCAAGTAAAACATGACAGAATTTTTTTTCTCCTCCCAATTTATTTTCAGAGCAACAGCATAGGACCTCCACTGCCTACTTAAAAAAAGATGTATTTAATGCTAATCGCCCACCTACATTTAATGAACCTCTATGACAATTGACTTGCCTATATTATAACTTATAAAAGTATTGTTCTCTCATTTCTATTCACTGTGACAACTCAAACTCCAAAATGTTGTTCTTCATCACGTGCATGAGTTCCAAAAACCAATCACTAGTAAAATTGCATCAGGAAACGTCTGTATGACTGGTGATACTGAAGTTATTCAATTGTATATACTTTTATTCTTTGATGTATATTTTAAGGAAGTGATACTTGAACTGAAATTTAGACTTTTAGATGACTTGTAAAATGTTTTTACTTGTCTCCCAGTGTCTTCAATCAAATATAGTAGGTCTTTGCCAAAGAACTTTTAGAAATTTAGATTGCATATGAAAATTAAAAAATCAGAATCTGGAAAAAAGAAGGCCAATTAATAGGTAGCACAATAGAGAGCCTCTCTAAAAGAAACAACTCAGACGTTAAATTTAACACCATGGAGAAGACCAGACAAAAGGGAAGGAATTCTTATGACCCAGGATGAAACTGAAGAAAAAGAAAAAGAAAAAAAAATTTTAAAGAAGAAGTGTGGATGGAGAGCTGGAGCTGGACATATTCCGTTCCCTGTACTGGTTGCCTCTTAGAGTCGGGTGACTCAGGATCGAGCGTAGGTCGTGGCCCTGCCAAGAGTGGGGGTTGATGAGTCTTAAACCCTTGGTGGGAGAAGGCACTGCAACAGGGAGTAGAACCCATGAAGAGAGCTGCCTGGACTTTGGTGAGTGCTGAGGACTGGGTAACCCAGAGCAGGGTGACCAACTAGATGACATATTGGAGTTGGGCAGGACAGGCTTGAATCAACAACTGAAGCGTCATCAGTCAGTGGCTTCTGGCCCAAAGTGGATTGGTGGGATCTGCTTGGGCTGGGCCATGCCCCTGGTCAGAAGCCAATAGCCAGGGACAAGGCTGTCCTGAATCTGTGACATCCACAGGACACACACTAACATGTTGAAGACAGTCACTGGTTGACTATCTTAGATGGGAGGGGCAAGCCCACATCTACCCTTCCTGCACCTCACTGATCAACAACAAACTGGAGAGGGCAGCGATTCCCTAGCCAGTACACTTCAGAAAAACTGTAAGCAATACGAAATATCCTGAGACCTCCACAATTCACCTGTCTGAAAGAAACCAGAAAAATGACAAGACAGAGAAACAACAAAAAGCCTCCAATGATTGACCCAGGAAAAATAAGTCCAGGAGAGGTAAATACAGAGGAGATTGAGGGCAGCAAACATGCAATATCAGACATGCCCTCATCGGAAATAAAGTAATACTTCTGTGACCTCATTGACGAATTTAAATCTGAAATTCTAACTCAGGTGAAGCAAGGTATAAGAAGATTAATAAAAGAAATGCAGGTCATTCCTCAAGAAGACACAAATGGAAGAATGGAGGAACCCAGAGAAAGGAGAGAAGCCTTTGATGAAGAATGTAAACAAAATCTAGAATACATGAAACAGACCCAAAGAGAGTATCAGAAAATTAAAAACTCCATTGAAAGCTGGCAAAACTTCTTAACAGAAACTAAAGACAGACTTTCAAAACTTGAAGATAGATTTGCAATGTATGATTGTGAAAGGAAGGATCTCTTAAAAATAACAAGGAACCAGGAAGTAATGATATAAAGGCTAGAAGATGACAAGAGAATTTATAACTTAAGAATAAAAAACATGAATGAAGAAGCAGGTACAAATACAAATGAAATAAAAAGTCTATTCACAGAAATAATTAAAGAAAACTTCCCAAGCATAGGAAATGGAAGTGATGTTCAGATATATGAGGCATACAGAATTCCAGCCAGCTACAACCCAAACAGATCTACACTCAGACATATACTAATCAGGATCCCAGAAATCCATCACAAGAACAGAATATTAAAAGCAGTCAGAGAACACAAACAGGTCACCTATAAAGGAAAACTCATCAAAATCACAGCGGACTTCTTGATGCAAACTATCAGATCAAAAAGAGCTTGGAGCAAAATATTCCAAGCCCTGAAAGAAAATAACCTCCAGCCCAGATTGATGTACCCTGCAAAACTGTCTGTCAAAATTAATGGAGAGACAAGATCTTTCCACAACAAAGAGAAACTGGGGGAGTTCGTGATCACCAATCCACCCCTGCAAAGAATATTGAAGGACATTCTACAAAAAGAGAAGAAAATCACCAGGATTCCAGGAACAATGGTAGAAAGGCCTCAATGAAAGGGACAGACAGTGGAATGAGGGAGAAAAGCAAACAACAATGACAGAAAAATAGCATAGCAAAGATGAGGCAGAGAAGATTTGCTATATCGCTGTTTTGTCTTGATTGATTTTATTCAAATCTGGTATGCTTGAGAATATCAAGTCAGAGTAGAGGCAAGTACTCTGAAGATGACAAGATTCTATGGGATACCCATTGTGGTTTGATTATTAACTGCCTTTGAAGTCCTATAATGTCTCCAATGTTTGGTTTTTATTAATAGTGCTATGTACTGCTAAGGTTAATTATACTATGCCTGACAATATAGTCAATTTTATTGAAAATAACAAGAGACATCATAGTAATTACCATAGATCACCTAGAATTGTGGTTTTATATGTCCTTTTCATTTCATGTTTCTCTAGGAATTTGTGTTGTTGACTTGTTTTGATTTGTTTTTCCCTCTAATACAGAAAGGATAGGTATACATATAGAGACTTATACATGTGTAGAACTTCTAAACAGTTTACAAGAATTGATTATAGTTATTGTACAAAAAGAGAGGAAAAGAAGGTATTCTAAAGGATGTAACTGCATGTATATTTAAGTGTGTAGGATTGATAACCATATTACTAAGTTTTTGTTGGATAGATGAACAGAACTGATTGCAGGCTCACTGTTTAAATGTCTACTTTGTATGCCTTACTTTTGTAAGTTGAACAACTACTTCTAAGAGGAAAATATGTAATTATCAACTAGTGATTTCTTACTGTTTTTTTTAAATTATGTATTATTTATACCCTCTTTCTATTTCATTTTTTCCTTTAAATAAAAAAAATTAAAAATCAGGACCTATTAACAAAACTTTTTTGTTTTCAAAATCCCATAAGAAAAAGGAAAATTTCCAAAAATGGTGACATTAAAGTTACATTTTGTTTCCATAATACCAATAACAGTAAAACCATGCTTCACTTGGACATGAAAATAAGGACATTTTCAGATAATTCAGATAATACCTGCAAATGCAGGTATTAATCATTTTTCTTGAGATGTGCATGCATGACTACTGTGGCACACCTACTACTTCAAATCCCACTTACTAAAAACAGTAAACCTTTAGCAAGCTCACCACAAAAATCTGTCATATACATATTATGTGTTGGGCTGTTTTATGAGTTCTTTTCGATTCACATTTTTATTCATCTTTTCTCACAAACACAAACTTCCTCAGATTCTACAGAATCCACTTCAATTTCTACTTACTTAGTACTTTAGCTCCTGATTATACTGCTATTTTATGACAGAAATGATATAACAAGTATTCCAATAAAAAGCAGATGAATCTCACAGACATTTCCTTCCCTATTCTAGAAAAAAATCTAGATTTTTCTTAACTATCAGAAAATAACAATAATAGAAAAAACAATAAGCTGTTTTTGATGTTTAGGACTTGTTGAGTTCTTCTCTTTTCTTAAAACATAAGAGAATGAAATAGCTCCTCTTTCTTGAATTGAAGTGAGTAATGTGATTTTTGGCTATGGGTTAATATGCATGATTTACTTGAAACTATATTAAACAAATCTCTTACCAGGCAGAAATATATAGATGATTTTCATATATATGTATATATTCTCGTAACTATAGTTGTTATCATTAGTATGTGTTTGCACATATGGATACTGTTATGATTTATATCTAGATGTACCCCCAAAACTTCACGCACTCATAGTTAAGGCTCTCAGAAAGTGCCAAAATCATGGTTATGTGATAATGGATCATTGGTGTGATAATAGTCCATAGATTGATTTAGCAAAGCTCTAAAATGGATAATGAGAAGGATCAATCTGAGTATGTGTGGGAACAAAATAGGATTTTAGCCTAAATAAATAAAACAGAAAATAAGGCTTGCTTCTTCCTGTCTCCTGTCTGCCAAGCCATGAGCCATTTCTCCTCAGCCATGCTCATCTGCCATTCCATTTGGCCTTGTAGTCAGCCAGCTACAGGCTGAAACTTGTACAAACTGTGAGATAACATAAACCACTCCTCTTTTAAGTTGTGGGTGTCAGTTATTTTGTCTCAGCAGTGAGAAAAATAAAGCACATACAGTACTTACAGTACTTTTGAAGAAATATTTAACGTTGAGACAAATTGAAGCAGATGACAATGCAGCAACAAAATTTATGTGAATTATTGATTTTTATATAATGCAAAAATTTTATGACTTTTATCTTCCATCCTCATTTTATGAGGACTAAATAATTTTGAAACCAATGCTGGATTTTTTGTTGCTTCTATAGTAACACTGGAATACTGTATTTTTTAAAAAATTTTATTTAAAGGGGGGGAAGCAAAACAGAAAAAAGGGTAGTAACAATACAGAATTTCCAAAAAAAAATAAACTGTAAGAAATCACTATTTGATACATTACATACTGTCTTCTTGGATACAGTTGTTCAAGTAAAAAAATTAAAGCATACAAAGTGAACATCCAAACAGTGAGGTTGCAAACAGTTCTGTTCACCAATCCAACAAAAACTGAGTAACATGGTTATCAATCCTACACACTTAAGTATACATACAGTTATTTCTTTTAGAGCACTTTCTTTTCTTCCTTTTGCTTTTTTTTAAAAAAAATTTTATTTAAAGAAAAACTTTTGAAACAGAAAGAGGGTAGAAACAATACAGAATCTCAAAAACAAAACAAAACAAAACAAAAAAAAGAAAAATAGCAACCAGTAAAAAATCACTAGTTGATAATTACATATTTTCCTCTTAGATGCAGTTGTTCAAGTTACAAAAGTAAAGTCCACAAAGTGGACATCCAAACAGTGACACTGCAGTCAGTTTTGCTCATCCATCCAACTAAAACTTTAGCAACAATATTATTAGTTCCACACACTCAAACATACATGCAGTTATATCCTTTAGAATCCTCTCTTTTCCTTTTTTTCTTTACAATGACTATAATCCATTCTCGTAAACTACTTAGAAGTTCTACACATGTATAAGTCTCTACACATATACCTAGCCTTTCTGTATTAGAGGGAGAAACAAATCAAAACAAGTCAGCAATACAAATTCCTAGAGAAACACGAAATGAAAAGAACATACAAAAACACAACACTAGGTGATCTACGGTAGTCACTATGATGTCTCTTG